>ML841528.1:8651-27431 GCA_009831015.1 Picea engelmannii | reverse complement strand
ACAAAATTCATTTTCAAATCAATTTTAATATTTTATTTCATTATTTGTTTTAAATATAAAAAAAATACAAATATATATATATATATATATATATATATATATATATATATATATATAAAAGCTCCATTCCACAGGTCATCCCGTGAGGGCAAAGCAGCAATATACCATCAAACTATAAGATTGAAGTTTCTTTAAGTTTAAGGAGAGCAGACAGATGCTAATCTTAAAAGCGTCTATTTTTTCCTTTTCGTATACATTTCTCGCTATTTAATGCAACCTCGCAGGCTCACCCTTTGAAGTCACCCGCTCCGTAACCCGCTTTTAGGGGATAGCCAAGAAAGATGTGGAAAGTGGAAAGTGGGGATAGCCGTATCAAAATGACTGGTTCATATGCTGGTGGTACTTCAGCTGCCCTTGGATCCTTCAGATGCCCTTGCCTCATATATATAAAAGAATTACACATCTTTTTACTACTAGTTAGAAAAAAAACACCACTTACACAACAAATTACAAATAACATTTCAAATATATTTGTAAACCCTGAATCCAACTAAATGAATCACGAATAGACAACTTTTTAAGTCTCTTGAGTGAATAATCCATTATATTTCTCTACGATAATACACATAGACGCTTAAGGTGATTTTTCACGAACTCTTTAGAAGGGTGAAAGGGTTTTGGCTTCTTTTATTTCTCAAGTGATTTGACTTTGTTAAATTTATTTAAATTGTGTTTTTTTTTGGTTTATTTTACAATCAAACTAAGCAACATCAATAATCTTTATAATATATATATTTTTATATCAAAATATTATCATAATTATTTTTTATAAAATATATATATTTTTATATTAAATTATCATTATCAAGTTATAATTATTTTAAATATGTCAAAATTTCGATTTATATATTAATAAAAAAATTATTAAATTTATTTAAATTATAACTTTTTATTTTAAAATCAAACCAAACAATTTCAATAATATTTGTAATATATATATTTTATATCAAAAAACCATTATAATTATTTTAACAATGTCAAAAAATTAAAAAGATTTAAAGTTCAACCTTTATTTTAATTGATATCATAACTTTATTATAGAAACTTTGAAAAGAAAAGAACGAATAAAAGGTAACAAAATCATCTATCCTACCATACATAAAAAAAAATGAAGATATAAAAAGAAGTTATAAAAACTAGTATTAGTGTATTAATCATCATCATCATCATAAAACTCTATAAAATTAGACATTTTCAAAGATTTAAACAAAGTGAGTTCGCTCTTCTTAACATTAATTCTCATCCATATGGATTTAATCATCAATATTTTTTTATACGTCAAGATCATAAGTTGTGTCAGTTCGATCTCCGATCTCCTTCATTGTCTTATCAGTGGTACATCCCCACCCTTCTTCAAACCTAAAAGATCTTGCAAAGATGTCTATTATCCCCACCACCTTCTAATTTTTTTTTCAAAACGGATAATGAGATCCTTCAAAGTAGCCTTAGCACATGGCACTTTCAAAGGTGTTCCCTTATGCAAATCCTACATTGTCTCTGATTTACTTTAACAAGCTCACATATATCATGGATCTCTTTTGTGAAGCCTATTGGAATGAGTAACTTCTTCTTTGTCTCTAATCTCTGAAGTTTCTTTTTAAGTTCTTTCTAAGTTTGAGGTGGTTAGATATAGTTGAATATGAGAGATTATGTCCAACTAAGTGGTTTTTATTTTGATGGGAAATTGAGACATTTTTTCAATATTTTATTAGTATGTTAAAATAGTGTGTCTATGTTGAAGCATATCTTTATGTATTTAAATGTGTAATATTAATCCTTAAATACATCAATTGTATGAGGAAACAATGTCTACTCTTCCATTTCTCTACATGGTATCAAAGCTAGACCACACTTAACACGAGGCCCAAAGAAATGAAATTTGATTGGTAACATATCCATTATAGAAATAGAATTAATGTAGGTATTTGGATTTCCACAATGGTGTGCATGTACTATTGCATTGATCTTATCAATGTTGTGAAATTTGATTATGATAGATCATCACCGAATAAAAATGTGTTGGGAATGGATACTCTTAAATGACGTTGAGATTATGAGTATTTAAAGCATGGACCTATCAGCTTTGGTGTCAGATACTTGAGTCCCTATTGTTGTGTGTTGCAGTGGACAACTATTGTCAAAAACCAACTATTATTCAACTATTATTGCTAGTACTTGCAAGACGATCCTGTTGCATGTTTTTGTTTTCTTGTGGTAGATAAAGATTCCCCACATAAGGAAGGAGATAATGTTGAACATGGAAACAATACTCCAGTGTTGCTAAAAGAAGGGAAGAATGTCTTCAAGTTTTATTTCAACGAATATTTTCAGGGCTTGTTGGCTACCATGGATCTCTAGTGCAAGCATGATGTGATCTAGAGAATGTATAATTATATAGTTCCTTTTAAGGATGAGGTCAATAATAAAATTTATATTAATGAGGATGTTATGGATGTGGTGGCATTTTCAAGAAGAAGGGTACAAAGAGTATGGACAAGGAGACTAAGGATCTCCAATAGTCTGCAAGTTTGCTTATGCCGCCTTCTAGCCAGTGGTAGCTCACTGATCAATTCGATGTGATTGCAGAGTTGCGAGAGGTGGTGTCGGATTTGGTCATGGATACCCTGCTTGATCAGTTTTTTGGTGAAAAAGAATTTGAAAAGTAAGGAAAAAGGTCTCATTTTGTTACATTTCACATATCAATACCCATCGGCTTCAGATAGAAAGAGGCTTAGGTTTATTATCGATCTTCCATCAACCAAAAATATGGTTGATATGGCACTCTTGATGTTGGACACACCAACCACACTAAGAGGGGGGTTGAATCAATGTGAGGGCTATTTTTACACTTCTTACAAAACTTTAGTAAGAAAACACCATTTGCAACATCATTGCTTATTACTTCCATTCACACTAAGTGGCTTGCATGTAAACATATGTAAATGACATACATTAACAGTAAGGAACTATGGACCATAACAATAAAGAACACAAGGAACACCATATATATATATAACTTTATTTTGTATTACAGACTATAATCCTTTAGGTTTATCACACCAAATGAAATGAGCACCAGCTCTCATTGCAAGATCCAGCCTATAGATCTCACACCAACAAAGAAGAGGAATCAAATCCTTAAGTACAACACCCAACTTGCAGACATAAAGAAATATGTCAAACTGTACCAATAGTATATACTAAGACAATTGCATCAACTATGCACAACACAACATGTCAAAATAACCTATCAACTCAACATGTCTCATCAATATCATCATCCAAATATGATCTACTCACAAAGATCAATCATCAAGTCAAATATCAACCATATGCACAATATCACCAAGTTAACCGACAAGATACCTCTAACAATACACCATACTCTCCATAAACCAAATACCATAAACCCTTACACAATACTATGTGCCAAAACCATACCTTTAATCCTATACAAATCATCAAGACCTATATCATACGATGCAACAATTGGAACGATTCCAATATGAAAATATGATCTGGTTATATAACTTCCAACTTTCTACATCCTCCAAATTTGTTGTCGCAATTCTACTACCGCAGTTTTTCTACTCCAATTATGTTGCCGTGATATTTCTGCCACAATTTTTCTATTGCACTTTCTCTTCCGCGATTTCTCTACCACACATTTCTTGTCGTGATTTTTATGTCGCACTTTTCTTCCCCACTTTTTCTACCTCGATTTTTATCGTGCACTTTTTCTGGTGTGATTTTTCTGCCGCACTTTTTCTGCCGCTATTTTTTTGCTGCATTTTTTTGCCACACTTTTTCTACAATGATTTTTCTACCACGAATCTTCTCTATCAATAATACCTGCCCAAATAACCTTTCACAAATGGATATTCAATATGCTCAAAGATAATGCACATAAGAGACCCTTACTCTGTTATTTATACTTATCCAAGTAGCTTCCTCAAAGGGTTATCTTCTAACTAACTTACCCAACTTCCTGCTTTTGGGGCTAACCAACTTCTAACCACTTTTTCCACTTACTACCACTTTATCCATAAATAGTAAACTCTCTATTTCTAGTTGCAATTAATTTATATTGAATTTTTTTCTTGTTGCAACCACTTAATCCATGACCAACCAGTTTGACTAGTCAACTTCTTCTAGGAGCTTCTATAATAATTTGACTTCTTTGACCTTCTAGGGGATTCCAGATAACTCATGAGGGTTCTCCAAATTCACATGGACATAACTCTCTAACTATGAGGAGTTATGTGACGTTCCACATATCACTGAAAAGAAAATAAGGAACATTATCCATCTAGAATAGTATCACTTGAAAATTAATTGATATTCATTACATGATCCCTCAAACAAACTTGAGTTCTGAATCACATATATAGGATGACTCAACCAATTAACCATTTGTACTTTACAAAGCGTCTTCCTTTGAGGGATTTCACCATAAGGAGACCACTTTGATAAATTTATCCAAGAGCGTCTTCCCGTGAGGGATTTCACCATAAGGGGAACACTTTGGATTTTATCCATTTGGTTCTTAATATCAACCATCCCATGAGATCAATGATACAACTCCCTTTAATATCAACACATCATTATGACACCACTTGAAATCAACCCTTTGAAAACAATTACATCAATGACCATATAACCAATAATCAATAGATCAATTATACAAACACATTATTATAAAAATACTTGACATCAACCCTTTGACATCAATACGTTGACATAAATGACAACATAATACAAAAATATACCCCTTTAGCATTGATGGAAACTGCAACATTTATGTCAACACCAATCATTAATGCAAACGATTAGACATGAAAATTCTCATGCTCCCTCTATGATCATCACTCCTCATCAATGTTCATCTCACCACATCAATGTGAATATCTATCCCCCTTTGGCATCAACGGAAAACAATAGTTATCTCCTTGGGGATGCTACCACTACCTGAAATATCCTTGGGACTGCTCCCCCTAAATGAACTATCCATGAGGATGCTCCCCCTAGATGCATTGTCCTATTGGATGATCTTCATGCATATGATGAATCTCTCCTCCTGGAATCATGCCTCAGTAGACAATCATGGGAATAATAATAACTCCCCTTATGGGTATGTCTCCCCCTATCCTCTCTACGAGATGAACAATATGCTACCACTGCAATATGCTTCTGCTGCAAATGCTACTGCTCAACCAGAAAATAGATCAACTGCTCAAGAATGGTCTACTCTTCCTATGAAGATCCTCATACCTATCCATGCATCAAGCTCATTCCATACAATACATCATGAAGAAAAATATATGTCAACAATGAATAGAAAATCAACCATGTACATCCTATGCCATACTATGTGCCAACCATGCAAAACACCCATGTACATCAATACCATAAAATATACGATAAGATATCATCAATGGAGTGTATCAACCATATGACAAGAACATGTGTCAACTATGTACCAACCATATGTCTACCAACATGCCAATTGAAGCAACTGCACCCACAGGCACGCCTGCTCACACAGGATCTTCTTCTGTTCTCGGCCCGAAGAACTCAAAGGTTCCTCTAGTTCCCTATAGGGAATTTTCCTTACCCACAACAACTCTTCAAATGATCTCCCTTAATGATCAGGAAATCGGACTTCGCGATTTCATGAATCCTATGGTTGCATGTTTGTTGCCTCATGATTCCCCAAACTCTGACGTGAGTCAATGTTGACTTTTTCCCTTACTATCGGAGTTCTCCCTATCGGGAAATCGCTACTCGCTACGTCAACAAATGGAATTTATGAACTCCGAACCCCGATGTGCCGATACTCTGATGCATGTGTGGGTTGGATATTCAATGGTCCTGTCACCTCATCAGGACTTCGAAATTCGCAGGATCGCGAATCCTAATGTGAATGAATTCAGGACTTGCCTTTTCCCAATCCTCGATATGGTACACCACTTATTCTCCACTAACTCCTGTTGTGGCCCACACAACTCTCCCATTGGGATATCGCGGATCGCGATTCCAAGCTGCAAGAATACTCTGTCCTCGCAACTTCTAATACTCCGAACCCGACTACTTTGGGTCTTTCGACACGTGTCCCAACCGATGGACGGTTTTGAGCTTGTCGGGATATCGTGGATCGCGATATCGCAATTCTTGTTGCAACAACTTGGAGCTTCGACTCGCGAATCCCCGATACATGATATCACGTGTAGATCTGACGGTCCTTATGACTCGGATCGACGGCTCTGCCTCTCTTGAGATTTAAATCTTTGGACATTCTCACCGTAGCCTCCTTGCACCTCCACGATATCTAATGGCTCATGGTGATTTCATGAAATCTCCCCGAAGGATTTCGACCGTCCATTCTCCTTTGATGAATTTGCGAAATGGCTGTGTTCCTCTCCATGAAACTCGTCCGCCTGCATGCAAGCCTATGGCGGTTCTTGCAATCTTTCAAGGCACAACCTGTCTGCGCTTCCCCCGGTGATTTTTCAAGGTTCTATACCTCCCGAACTTCCTTACGACTCTCCAGTCCTCAGAAAGAAACTTTCCATGCACTCATTGCGGAAAATCTTCAACAACATTTAAGTGTTGAAGTCACTTGACTCTACGCACACGTGCAGCAGTAGTCTTTTAGAGCTTTACTAAGGTTTTCAACCCTGAGACCTTTAACCAGCCTGCGCACTCCTTGCAGCACTACTGTGCTGACTGCACCTTATGGGATGAATGAGAACAAAATCTAACTCTATCTGGACCCTTCTTTCAACGCACTCCTTGCGGACAATTCGACTGCACTCCTTGCAGGAATCTCTTGGCTCAAATAGAGAAATAATTTAAACTCATTCCTTCCTCCCTTCAGACTTCAATTCATGCATGAAATCACAACATAGCATATAAAAGCAAATGCATAACAGGAAGCGACATTCATGAGCATATCAACATCAAACACATAGAGAACAACACAAACCATGAATCTGAATCAGAACTCTTATATTAATTCAAATGTTTGTACATGGGTGTTCTTTTCACAGCTCTTTGCTTTCTCTTGCTCTTCCTGGATTGATAATGCTACAATCATACAATGAGGGTGTCTATATCTGTTTTCCCTCTCCCTTCTAAAACTGTCTAATCTATGAATTAAAATCCTATCTACCAGCATTAACTAAATTAAATGACGTCTATCTACTAAAGGAAGAGAGCTATCCGCTCAAGGTCCATTACAATATACAAAGGTGCCTCTTCTTAAATGACTCATTTAAGATTTGCGCAACAATCCCAAAACATTTTCAAAATTTGTGCTGGTTGTCCAGCTGTCTTGTGCTTCCACACTAGCTCGCTTCATGAGTCGGTGATGCTCTTGCATCATACTCCTCGGCTTGAAAACTTTCATGGGCTCCTGTACATGAGCTCCTGCACGGTCTGTCCATGCTTCTGTATTTCCGGTTCAGTCTTCCAGCTGGCATCTTCAATTGGATGGCCCTTCCATTTGACCAGATACTCATAGTATTCTTTCCTTCTGATTTTCCTACCCACTCTCTTGTCCAGTATGCATTCCATATGCGGCTTCTCTGCAACTGGAAATTGTTTCATCCACTGGATCACTGGCTCCTCCATTCCAGTCTCTACTTCTCGAGCCCTGTACGGGTATAAATCTGCGATATTAAATATAGGAGATATTCCAATCCCATCGGGTAACTCAATCTCATAATCATTTTCCCCAAATTTTCTCAAGACCTTACATGGCCCGATTTTCTTCATTTTTAATTTATTGTATGTTCCCCTCGAGAACCTTTCTTTTCTTAAATGTGCCAGAACTAGATCACCAACTTCAAACTGAAGTTGTCTTTTCCACTGATCTGCCCTGCACTTGTACTCCTGACTTGATTTCAGTGGTCGCTCCTTCACCTAGCTGTGAAGTTCCTTCATCGCTTCAGCGAATTCTTCTGCACTAGCACTACTAGTAGCAGTCTGTTCTGAATCCATCAATTCTGAAACTCCTCTTGGCTGCATCCCATATACAACCTGAAATGGACTTTTGCCTATGCTTTTGTTCACTGATTCATTGTATGAAAACTCTGCCTGTGGTAATATGTGGTCCCAACTGCTGTGGTGCTTTATCACAAAGCTTCTCAACAAGTCTCCCAGACTTCTGTTGACCACTTTTGTCTGTCCATCCGTCTGAGGATGATAAGCTGAACTAAATGATAAGTTAGTCCCCATATTATTCCATAAGATCCTCCAAAAATTCCCTATGAATTTGGTGTCTCTGTCCGAAACTATACTTTTCGGCAACCCATGAAGTCGAATGACCTCTTTGAAAAACAGGTTTGCGATGTGAGTCGCATCATTGGTCTTCTGGCATGGAATGAAGTGTGCCATTTTGGAAAACCTATCCATGACCACAAAGACTAAATCCACACCTCTTTGTGTCCTTGGCAGCCCTAATACAAAATCCATGCTTATTGCCTCCCATGGCCTCTCTGGTATGGGAAATGGCTGATAAAATCCTGCATTCTGCTTCCTTCCCTTCGAATGTTGTCAAATCCTAAACCTGTCTACAAATATCTTGACATCTGCTCGCATTCCTGGCCAAAAGTATGACTCATTCAGCTTCGCGAATGTTTTTTCATTGCCAAAATGTCCTGCCAAGCCTCCACTATGCTTCTCTTTCAGCAGGTTCTCCCTCATGGAGCAATTTGGAATGCGCAATTGATTGCCTCTGAACAACAATCCCTCCTGGATCATATAATCTATCCAAGGGCTTCTGTCTCTGAGAACTGGATTCTCAATTGCCTCATATGCCTCTCCAAAATATGCATCACCTGCGTACATGTCCCTGATATCATCAAAACCGAATGTTTTGACTCGAAACTCCTGCAACAACAAACATTTCCGGCTCAAAGCATCAGCCACTTTGTTAGCAGTACCCAAAATATGATTAATTAGAAAAGTGAAATTCTGCATGTATTCGACCCATTTAACATGCCTTTGATTCAACTTCTTCTATTGAGTCACGTATTGCAATGCATGGTTATCATTATACAAAACAAATTCTTTCGTGATCAAGTAATGCCTCGATGGCATAAAATTCCTTGTCGTACGTGGAGTATTTCAACTTTGCCTCATTCAGCTTCTCGCTGAAATATGCAATCAGTCTGTCCTTCTGACTCAAGACCGCTCCTATGGCAAACCCACTTGCATCACATTTCACCTGAAATGTCTTTAGGAAATCTGGCAACACCAACATTGGTTGTTTCGTGATCTTCCGTTTCAACAAATTGAAACTCTTCTCAGCCTCTGTTGTCCAGTGAAAAGACTTATGCCGCTTCTTCATTGTGTCCATCATCGTTGTGCTAATTCCACTGAAATTTTTGATAAACTTTTGGTAGAAACCAGCCAAACCATGGAAACTCCTCACCTCGAATACATTCCTTGGTGATGGCCAATTCTTGATGACTTCTACCTTATCCATATCCATCCTCAACTCATTCGCTGAAATAACAAACCCCAAGTAAGTGAGTTCTTTTTTCATAAATGAAGATTTCTTCATGTTTATAAACAACTTCTCCTACTGCAGCTTCTTCATCACAATGGCCAAATGCTTTAGATGTTCAGCCTCTGATTTACTGAAAATCAGTATGTCATCCAAATACACAATGACAAATTTCCCAATGAACTCTTTCAGGACTTCGTTCATCAACCACATAAAGGTACTTGGCGCATTCGTCAAGCCAAATGGCATGACCAACCACTCATACAAACCTTCATTTTCCTTGAATGTTGTTTTCCACTCATCACCTTCCCTCATGCGAATCTGGTGATATCCACTTTTTAAATCAATCTTTGAAAAAAATCTTGCTCCGCTCAAGCAATCCATCAGATCATCCATTCTTGACAATGGAAACCTGTACTTGATGGTTATCTTGTTGATTTCCCTCGATTTTGTACACATTCTCCAACCTCCATATTTTTTCGGACTGAGTATTGTTGGAACATCACATGGGCTCAAACTTTCCCTGACCAATCCTTTGTCCAACAAATCCTAGACTTGCTTCTTAACCTCCTCATTCTCTTGCGGCGTCAACCTGTACGCGGCTTTGTTCGGCAATCTAGCTCCTGGAATGAGGTCTATATGATGACTCACACTCCTCATCGGTGGAAATGAACGAGGTAATTCATCCACCACGATGTCAGCGAACTCTTCCAGTAGTTCCTGAATCTCTTCTGGTAGATCATCCACTCTTGTGCTAGTTAGAACAATTCTTGGTTTTCTGACCACAAAGAATTGTGGATCTTCTTTCTTCTTCACCTCCGTAAGAAGATCCTTCCCACTCATGAAAAGTATTGTGTTTCTTACCTCCGACTTCACCTCCTTATCCTTTATTGGAAGCAACATATGGGTTCTCCCATTCTTCTCTAAAGTATATGTCTTCATTCTCCCGTCATGAACCACATTTTTGTCATATTTCCATGGTCTTCCCAGCAATAAATGACAAACATCCATAGGAATGACATCACAGAGTACTTTATCATTATATCCTCCTATCTTAAATTCAACTAAACACTGTTTAGTGACACTCACCTGATGTCCTATCTGTAACCATGAAACCTTGTATGGACTTGGGTGATCATTCGTCTCTAGCTCTAGATTCTCTACCATCTCGGTTGAAACGAGATTATCCGTGCTACCTCTATCCACGATAACCTTTCATACCCTGTCCTTGGTCTTGCAAGCTATTCTGAAAAGTATGGTCCTTTGAGTTGAACTCTCCACCTCCTTCTCAGGTGTCAAAAGGACTTTATGCATCATCAACAACCTTCTGCCTTCTGTGTCTTCCACCTCAACATCCCGCTTCTGTGCTTCAGTGATGTGAGCTTATCCAATGTCCTTCTTTCTCTCTAGACACTCGAATGACCTGTGCCCATTCTTTCCACACGTGAAGCACGTGATTACTCCACCTCTTCCTCTTCCTCTACCTCTGGTACGAGGAAAAGTGTTGTTGTCAGCATATCCTCCTCTCTGCTCATTATGTTTCGCTCTATGTTCAAAATATGGCCCTCGCTGTGAGGTTCCACCTCTCTCAACTTTACCCTGAGGTTTCTTCCATTCCTCCTTGGGCTTCTGGTATTTGTCCTGGGCAACCAACTTGCCTCTTGGCTGACTTCTGCCTTTCCCTCACTAACCTTGCTTACGACTCAACTTCTCCTCATATTTCAAAGCCATATGATAATCATATTCCACCGTTCGGATGGTTAGCATGCTTATTTCATCCTGAATGTTGTATCTCAAACAATTCAGATATCTAGCAACTTTCTCTTCATCGCTCTCCTGATGACCTGCTCTGATGTTCAGTCGATAGAATTCCTTCGTGTATTCGTTCACTATCATCAGCTTCTGTCTCAGGTTCTGCATCCTCCTGAACAGAGTGATTTGATAGTCTCTTGGGATGAACTTTGCCTTTATATTTGCAATCATTCGATCCCATCTCTTAATTTTCTACTTTCCTTTGCAGCGTCTATCTTCTTGTAGCTCGTCCCACCATAATGTTGCGTGTCCCTTCAAACGCGTGACAACATGTCTGACTTTCTTATCCTCTTCAACATCTTCATAGTCGAAGTAGGTGTCAAGAGCTTTGATCCAATCTAGATGCTCTTCTGCATCCAGATTTCTCTCGTAAAATGGAATGTCCATTTTCAGCTTTGCACCCATTCGTGAAATAACTTTGATTAGGCATTCATTCGCTGCATCTTCAGCTACAACTTCCTCCTCTTGTTCAGCTTCTATTTCGCTGTCGGAATCACTTAGATCCCCTGCACTAGCTGTGCGTCTCTTCATTGTGTCCATGTCTTTGAGCCTAGCTCGGAGATCATGCATCTATCTCTCCATTTCTGGATTTGCTACCTGCCTGCCTCTTCTTTGCACTTCCCTATCCTCTGGATCAGGTGATTGTCTATCTCTTCTCGACGGCATGGTGAAATTTCCTTCTTCTCTGCTATAGAAAGAAAAGAATCTTTCTGGGCTTTGATACCAACCTTGACACAGCGGCACCCATAGGCACGCCCGCTCACACAAGATCTTCTTTTGTTCTTGACCTGAAGAATTCAAAGGTTCCTCTAGTTCCATATTGAGAATTTTCCTTACCCACAACAACTCTTCAAATGATCTCCCTTAATGATCGGGAAATTGGACTTCATGATTTTGTGAATCCTATGGTCGCATGTTTGTTGCCTCATGATTCCCCAAACTCTGACGTGAGTCAATGTTGACCTTCTCCCTTTCTATCGAAGTTCTCCCTATCGGGAAATCACTACTCGCTACGTCAACAAATGGAATTTCTGAACTCCGAACCCTGATGTTCCGATACTCCGATGCATATGTGGGTTGGATATTCAATGGTCCCGTCACCTCATCGGGACTTGAGAATTCATGGGATCGCAAATCCTAATGTCAATGGATTCGGGACTTACCTTTTCCTGATCCCCGATATGGTACACCACATGTCCTCCACTAACTCTTGTTGTGGGCAACACAACTCTCTCGTCGGGATATCGCAGATCACAATTCCAAGATGCAAGAATACTCTATCCTCGCAACTTCCAATACTCCGAACCTGACTCCTTTGGGTCTTTAGAAACGTGTCCCAACCGATGCACAGTTCTGGGCTCATCGGGATATCATGGGTCATGATATTTCAATTCTCGTTGCAACAACTTGGAGCTTCGACTCGTGAATCCCTGATACACGATATCACGTGTAGATCTGATAATCCTTATGACTCAGATCGATGGCTCTGCCTCTCCTGAGATTTAAACCTTCAGACGTTCTCTCCATAGCCTCCTTGCACCTCCGCGAGATCTAACAGCTCATGGTGATTTCGTGAAATCTCCCAGAAGGATTTCGACCGTCCGTTCTCTATTGATGAATCTACAAAACGATTGTGTTCCTCTCCATGAAACTCATCTACCTGCATGCAAGCCTGCAACGCTTCTTGCAAGATTTCAAGGCACAACCTGTCCGTGCTTCCCACTGTAATTTCTCAATGTTCTATACCTCTTGAACTTCCTTACAACTCTCTAGTCCTTAGAAAGAAACTTTTCACGCACTCCTTACGGAAAATCTTAAACAACATTTAAGTGTTGAAGTCACTTGACTCTGTGCACACGTGCAGCAGCAGTCTTTCAGAGATTTACTCAGGTTTGCAACCCTGAGACCTTTAACCAGCATGCGCACTCCTTGCAGGACTCCTGTGACGACTGCACCTTATGGGATGAGTGAGAACAAAAGCTAACTCTATATGGACCCTTCTTTCAATGCACTCCTTGCGGACAATTCGACTGCACTCCTTGCAGGAATCTCTTGGCTCAAATAGAGAAACAATTTAAACTCATTCCTTCTTCCCTTCAGACTTGAATTCATGCATGAAATCACATACACAGCATATAAAATAAAATGCATAAGAGGAAGGAACATTCATGAGCATATCAACATCAAACACATAGAGAACAACACAAACCATGAATTTGAATCAGAAATCTTCTATTAATTCAAATGTTTGTACATGGGTGTTCTTTTCATAGCTATCTGCTTGATCTTTCTCTTCCTGGATTGATAATGTTACAATCATACAATGAGGGTGTCTATATCCATTTTCTCTATCCCTTCTAAAATTGTCTAATCTATGAATTAAAATCCTATCTACCAGCATTAACTAAATTAAATGTTGTCTATCTACTAAAAGACAAGAGATATCCGCTAAAATTCCATTGCAATATATAAAGGTGCCTCTTCTTAAATGACTCATTTAATATTTGCGTAACAATCCCAAAGCATTTTCAAAATTTGTGTTGCTTGTCCAACTCTCTTCTGCTTCCGTGCTGGCTTGCTTGATGAGTCAGTGATGCTCCTGCATCACCAACCATGTGCCTTAGAAAAGTGTCATATAACTCATGATATGTCTCTACCATGAACCAAGTGCCACAACCATGGATATCAACCATCAATATATCAACTAAGGGTGTTATGAAATGTGTCCCACTTTATTACATCTCCAACATCTTAGGGTGTTATGAAACCTTCCAATATATTTTCTTTCATAATGTCCACAATCCAAATATTTGTGACCATATTCATTACATGAGTAGTAGTGACCATGAAAAACATTTTCATACCTTTGCTTTGGTTTCCATATTGAAGGTTTATCTCTTTTGAACTTGCGTTGAGGTGTAAAGATAGCTTCTTTATGTCTTCCTTTCTTTTTTCTTTTGCAATTTTTCTTTCTTTGTGTATATGGTTGAATTGCAACATTACTTCCACCTTTTGAGAATGAAGGACTTACCTCATGCTTCTTAGAAGTTATAGATTTAAGATGTATAGCTTCCTTGTTGTATCCAAGACTTCATTTATCATTTGGATATATTTGGCTATCTAGGATCTCATCCAATATTGTTGGGTTGTTCATGAAATTGATGTGAGTGTTTGACTTCTCTACTTTCTTTCTAAGATCAATAACTTCACCTTCCAACTTATGACATGACGCTTCTATAGATTTTAACCTTGTGCAATATTTACTCCAAACAGATTTTTAGTAAAATAACAGAAAAGATACAATCGAAAATACAAACATTACACAAAGATTTTTCCAATGGAAACCCAAACCAGGAAAACCAACATATTCTATATTCATTCATAGTCATACATTTTTACAATACAATATACATATAGGAGACAACGACATCCAAAAACTTAACTCAATTACCTTGATTAGTCAACAACCCTAATTCCTTAACCAGAAAGACAAAACTATCGACAAAAAACCATGTGGCGAAAAACCACCTAAATATGTGACACGTTTCCCGAGACAAAATTTTTTTTTGAGGGTTGTTGCCCCCAAACCCTTGCACGCTCAACACAATGCAGACACTATTGCTCATGCAAATAATATAACACATACCCAACAGTCTCCCACTTTTTTTTTTTTTTCATACAAGGGGTTACATGGTTACATAGTCAACAATCCAGGGAAGTAATGCCCATGGATCCGCTACACCAAGGGAACATCTCAGTGCTCACAAATTTTGTTAATGAATCAACAACATTCTTCAAAGTTCCCACCTTCATCATAAATAATTTATTTTCTTCAATCATGTCTCTCACCAATTGATATTGACTATCAATATGTTTTGTCTTTGAATGATAAGCTGGGTTCTTTGCCAGAAAAATTGCACTCTGACTGTCAGAATATAACCTTACATATTGTTGTACCAACCCAATACCTGAACATAATATTTGAAACCATACTGCTTCCTTACTTGCATGAGTAGCTTCCATGTATTCCATTTCTGTAGTTGAAAGCGCCACTGCAACCTGTCTTTTTCTCATCTAACTTATTTCTCCTCCAAAAAGGTTAAACACATACCCATTTGTAGATATCCTATGATCTAGATATCCAGACCAGTATGCATACAGAAATCCATGTATATCCACCACTTTGTCCAATCTCTGTCTTCCTTTGTAGCGCAATCCATAGCTAGCAGTTCCACGCAAATACCTGAAAACCCTTTTTACTGTTGTCCAATGCTCCTTCCATGATTTTAACATATGCCTGCTCAAAACTCCCACTGCATGTGCAATCTCCGGTCTAGTATAGACCATTTCATACATCAAACAACCAATTTCACTCACGTATGGAACACGAAACATTTCCTCCTCCTCTTCATATGTCTTGGTACACTAATCCATAGATAAATTTAACCCAACAGGAATAGGAACGTTGACTCGTTTACATTCCTGCATATTAAACCTCTGCATTATTGTCTCTACATATTTTCTCTGATTTAACTAGAGTTTCCTTTGTTTCTGATTTCTTTTAATTTCCATGCCCAAAATGAAATTTGAAGCACCGAGATCCTTCATTTAAAATTTAGAGGAAAACTGAGTTTTCACATCCTGGATAATCTCCTTGTTGTTTCCTATCAACAACATGCCATCCACATACGAGACCAAATAAATAAAATGATCGCCAATTAATTTAAAATACACACAATGATCCTCTTTTCTTCTTGTGAATCCAAGTCCCATCATATAAGTATCAAAATTTTGATACCAAATTCTTGGTGATTGTTTTAAACCATACAGGGACTTTTTCATCTTGCATACCAACTCCTTATTTCCCTTCACAACATAACCTTATGGTTAATTCATATAGATTTCTTCTTCCAAATCCCCATGTGGAAATTTTTTCTTCACATCCATCTATTCTACTTCAAAATCAAGTGCAACAACAACAGATAACATAAATATTATAGAGGTTAACTTGGCAACAGCAGAAAAAAACTCACCAAAATCAATTCCCTCAACCTCGGAATAACCCTTTCCCACTAACCGAGCTTTGTATTTTTCCACTTTTCCTTTTGTATTCCAATTCTTTTTAAATACCCATTTGATGCCTAGAATATAACACACACTACTACTCATGCTAATAATATAACACATACCCAACAACTTCCTTTTTACTTACTTGATTCTTCAATTGTTCCTCTATTCTTTTGGCTTCTTCAATTTTGGTCTTAAGATTGACATTAATTTCAAGACTTTTTCTAAGATCATCATCCACCTTCTTATTTTATTTTTTTTCATTATTTAGTCTTTTGATCTCTTATTATTCTTCTTCTAATTGTGTATTTTTACTTTCTTCTTGTTCTTTGAGCATTTTCTTTAGTTCCATGGTATATCTTGGGAACTTTTCTAGGACTTCCTTGGTGTAGTTTTCAAGATACTCAAAAGAAATTGAAGGATGTCTTATTTCACTGCTAACATCATCTAACTCAGATAAAAATTTATATTTAAGCTTCAACAAATCCTCCTCTTAATTTATAGGATAACTGCCATATGATTCTACACAAACTACTTCTATATTATCTTCTTCACTTGTAGAGAAACATTCAACATTATCACACTTAGAATTATTGCAATCAGAGGATTTTGGAGAGTCTTTACCTTCATTTTTCTTGATGGAATTTTCTTCAGTTTCTTCCTTTTTTCCTTGATGTGTCATCTCTATCTTCAACCATAGATCCTTGGAGGAAGTACATTGTCCCATGCTTTCTTTGACAGAACTTGAGAGTCCATTGAAAATTCTCTTGAGAGCCAATGTGTTATCCACATTTTTGGTTATCGAGATGATACTATGATTATGTCATGATAATAGAAGATCAAACTCTTCATTAAGAACATTTTCCTAAAGAAGGTTACACTTGTCATTTTCTCAAAATCATATTTTGAGAATGGTTCGCAGGTTGCATATATACTCTCCTGCGGAAATCCTTAATTTCCGCATGCTGAATTCAGCTGGACTGGGGACTTTCCGCACTGTGTTAATGGTTAGGGTGTGGACATGTTTCTAAAGGAGAAAATGAATAAGTTCTTGATCTTTCTAGAAGTAATCTTCTAGAAGGATGAGTTGGAGTTCGAATGGTTGGCAAAATACTGACTTTCCAGATATCTTGGGATCATTCCCTATCCAAGTAACTAATCAATCTTCTACTATATAATGAGGATATTGCTTATGGAAAAGGTCAACAAGTAACAAGATCAAGCAAGAAACAAGCAAGCTAGCTAGAGATTGATGGGAGAACTGGTGCAAGACTGTATGGAGGATTGAAACTACAGCAGCAAGAGACTACAAGTAATCATTTGTGGTTGAACTTCTTCATGCATGAGCAAGTGTGTGTGTCAGAGCTAGAAGACATCGAAAGGAGATCTACGACATCAAGGCTCAGGTTGTATATTTCTCTTTCAGTTAATGAAATATATGAATATGTCCCTTTCCCATAATGATGATGTCATCTTATTATATGATTCCTTGATCACATGTATAGACTAGGTATTGAATATATTAATGCCCTTGCTGTGATTGGTTTGTGTTGTTGTGATTGGACGACACAAGAGCATCGGAGCAGAGCGAGGAACAACAGAGATTAAAGGAGAGCGTTTATAAGGTATGAACACTATCCATTTCTCTTAGTTCGTTCAATAGTTAGACCTAGGGAAAGAGTAGTATTCTGTTACGGTTTGTTCCAGATCCAGGTGGATCTTGGGGAGATTGGTCTGTGTCCGCACTAACGAATTTATCCATAAACACAATGCATCATTCTTATTTTCTTCCTTTTGAGCTGCAAACTTTGACTTATTTTTCAAGGGAATTGATCCACCAATAGATACCTTCCAAACACCTTCTCCTTTTTCTTTCAAATACCCTTTCATTTATATTCTCTATGTTGAAAAAAATTTCTCATCAAAGATTGGAACTGTGTCATCCATTTGTGTGTCCATGGATCTCCTCCAAGATTGTTAAGGCTTATAGTGAAGGCCTACTCTGATAGTAATTAATGGACACACTGACCACACTGAGAGGGGGCTTGTGTTAAGCCCTAATGTTGGCTCATGGCCCCTTAATTGGGGCATATTATATTAGTAATGTTATTTTATTTATGTCAGCTTTAGGCCATTAGTTGTAATTATACCTCCTTGTCTCCTATATATACCAAGGAGACATTTTCTTTTTGAATCATCTTGTACTTGAACATTTAAGTGGGGTAAAAGGAGGTTTCCCCCTCGAAGAGGCTTATTATCTGAAATTATCTCTGTTTCAAGGCATTGATTACTTTTCCTGAGGTTTTTCCATGCTATATTGATGTTTGGTT
>ML841527.1:27017-40596 GCA_009831015.1 Picea engelmannii | reverse complement strand
GATAAAATTACAAAACTGTTGAACAAATTTAGGCATCAATACACGATGAATCTTAACTTGTTCAAAGTAGAAGAAAATAAAGAATGCACTCCTGAAAGGATATAAGATACAATAGTCCAAGTAGCTCGCAGGTCTTGTGTTCATTCACAACAAACAGAGAGGAAAAAATGCTTTCTTATCAAACACATGTTAAAATATGACTACAGTAGTAGTAATACTAAATTGCAATCACTCACTCATCAAGGAATGATATAAAGAAACGATAGAATTATGAAATATAGGGGAGAAACATAACTCAAACTGCACAAAGGTTGGAATCTCAGTCTACACTTGTATTAATTCTCACAAAAGGAGATTTTCTCGGTTACATTCGGCAAGAAGTAGTGTGTGTTCAATCTTAGAAATACGTATTTATACAAAAGGTTCTCAACCCTAAACGGTTGAAATTCTCCTTATTTCTAAAATAGTAAAAATTACAAAATGTGAAATTTGAAACGCTTCACTTGCCTCTCCCCTGTCTCTTCGTCATGTTGGTAGAGATGTTCTTCCTTCTTGTTCTCCAGCTCAGAAGACAACTGGTCTCTAATCATGATCTGTGCATCATTTGTTCCCAAACGTGTTGGCTTTCCCTTTGTCGACGCACTGAATGCATCATTTGCATCAAAGGTATAGAACTTCCTTTCTATATGAGGCAGTTTATCTTCCACACTCCTAGCTTCTATAGATAGAGACTGTAGTCTTAAGCTAAGGTTGACTATCCATTTATTTATCAGAGTAAGGTCAACCTGTTTCAATTGTAAAATTTCAGCCCGGGCTTCTTCCATACTCACCTTGAAATCAGATTTTTTTTTGCCATATCAATCTATCCCAGGACTTCAAAGATATTATCTCTTCCCATGTACAGTGGCTCTTTGTCAAGAGCATAGAATGCTTCTTCACAAGATTTTTTCACCTTCATGGCCAATCTTTTACCTTTGACTATATTAGCCTCCTAGGTCTTAAGTATTATATCTCCTCAGGTTTGTTCCGAGAGGGACAATCTGGTGACTTTGGCAACCTCCTCTTTTGTTGCTGACAGGACAACCTCCTGGAATGTAACTCTAGATGCAGTGGCCTCCTTCTCTTTTATGCAAACATTATCTAAAGAGTGTTCTCCCAATCGATAATAGTCTAGAATTCCTTCTATTTTAGTCAAAAGACATCGCTGGGTTGATCCCAATTTCTCGTGTACCTCTAAAGATTGGGATTGGAAAGCTGATATATCCATTGCTTCTTTTCTGGACAAGCTTATTTTCACCTGCAGCTGTCTGACCAATTATCTGTCTGCCTATGCATTTTTCTGCATCTCATCAAGGCTGATCTTGAGATGTTGAATTTCCTACTTGTCATGGGCTCTAATCTGCTCAAAGAATTTATTTATCTCTTTCCTGACTCCTTGCTCTACAATATTCATTTTATCCTGCAACTGGCTTACTAGCAGATCCTTTTGCTTTAACTTCTCCTTCAGGCTGCCCATTGAAAAATAGTTTGCAATGGAAAATGATTCTAATGAATCCATTACGTCCGTAGTGAAATCTATGTCTTCTTGGGCCTGTCCATCATACAGTATTCTATGCCTCTTGATAGGCACACCCTCCCTCTGATGTATTTCTCTTTTTACCACAACCTTTCTCTTCTTGTTGAAAAAGACGTCGGAAGGGGGCATCTCTTCTACCGAAATAGGTGCGAGGTCTTCTATGAATACCACTTCGGCGCTAGGTTTACCTCTACTAAACTTTATCAGCGTGATAGATTGAATGGGGCTGCCGATCTTGGTGGATGGTTGTTTCCTGACTGTATCAGTATCTGATTTACCTGGTGTCAATGGTGGTTTTTCTTCTCCCTTTTTCGTCGAGGCTTGAACATGAGCTTTAGCTCAATCAATTGTTGGACTTGTCAACACGGTCTCCCCCACATGAATTGAAACCTTGGTTTTCTCCAGATGTTCTTGAGTATCCTGTCTACTGGAGCTTCCTGCTTCTGCTCTCTGGGTCTCAATTCTCTGAGCAGCTAGAGGCGTCGAGGTTTCTCCCTGCAATACTCTGGGAAGGCTATTTCGTCGATGCTTCTGGAAGTTATAAAACTCGGCCAATTTATCTGGAGCCAGAGCTTGAACTCGACTCAAGACCTCCTAATAGGACCTCGCTCCTCGAAATATTTCATTTTGAGGAGAATTTTCATGTTCATATCTTTTCAAATTGCAGAGGGCCATTTGATTACCTACGATCTTCTGTGGATCATGCTTCTTGAATTCGATATTGACCAACTTGATTTCTTCCAGGGCTGTGGCCTCTACTTTCGAATTGCCGAAATCCAGTAGAGAAAACATACCAATTTTCACGGGAAAGATAGGACATACCCTTTTCTGTACTTCTTTCAGGTCCTTACTAATTTCCCCATACACAGTTTGATGTGCTACTTTGCGACACACCAATCGATCTGGAAAAAATTCAGGCAGAGCATGTGGAGGAATCGAACAACCGAAAACCCTAATATAGGAGAAATTCTCTTCTATGTACCAGTCTTCTATCTTACCTAGATTAGTCACTATTTTTTCAGAAATCCTGGGAAATGGGCAACCATATATCGCGGTATGCATCGACACCACCACCCTGTTGCAGATTTCGTAGAAGAAATATTTTTCTCTATCCTCCCAAAGTTTCGAATGATAAACATGTATGGGCTCAACACTAGCTGGAGTCTAGTTCCAACCCATCAGAGGAAAAGGTGTCATAAAATAGACGGTGTCCATGATGCAAGCCGACATGAAGAATGGGGCAGGTTTCCCCTTGGATTTCCATGATTGATATTATGTAATCTCCTTAACCAAATTGTCTGACAACATCTCGGCCCAATCAAAAGAATACCCGTCTGCTACTATTTGCATAATAAGCACCCATGGTAACAAGAAATGGGTTGTGTTTTTCCTCCCGTAGAGTCTACACATCATCATTGCTATATACATCATGTGAGGCTCTAGTGAGGAAACCTCGTATACGGCATGGGAGTTGGCTCTGAACTTCTCAAGGTGAGAACTCCATTGTTTAATTAAGTCGGGCATATTTTTTCCATATTGGGCACATTCCTTCTTGTCAGAGCCACTAAGAAGTTGTCATTGTAAATGAAATTGGGTGTTGGAGACAATTGGTACATTACCTGTAAATGTTCTGGCCGAAAAGACCCAATTGTGGCCTTTTGTGAATTTAAGATGGTCCTGGTGGGGATATCGACGTTGTCGAACGCCCAACCGATCATATCATTGTAAGGCAAGAGTCTAGGGCTCGTTGCTATCTTATGTAGATTTGATTGGGAAACAATTTTGTATTTGGTAGCCAGGGTCTCCGTCTCCTCGTCGCCTGAATCGTTTGGGCAGTTGACCAATTCACGCTGTAGAATATTGAATACCTACATCCAGGATTTAATGGTGTCTATACTTATGGGTGAAGTGTCGGAAACGATATATGTGTTCTGGTTCAAAGTTTCACCAGGAGCTTTAGTTTCTTTTCATGGAGCCATGGTATTAGGCCTCAGAACTCTGTTATTTGTCACAGGAAATGCACAAAATTATTTATCTTGAAAACTTGTTGCTCAGCAAAAAACACACAATGAAATTCGAAATTCAATATCCTTTTCCTTTAATTGCATCGATTTACCAATACCTCTACTGACGAAGCATTTACTTTCCTTAATGAATAAGATTTAGGCGGTTGTCCAAGATCTCATTTGGAATGATTTTCGTAAATCAATTATTAATGTCATTAATTTTTGGGAAAAACATAGATGAAATTTGAATTTATCCAAGTCATTATTCAGCGAAAGATTAATTACGTGATAATCATCGTTAATGCATCAGTTAATCGCACTTATCGTTAAGTAAATTTCATAATTTCAGATCTTAGGATATCCTATAACATTTCAAGGTATGACTTCCGAAATGAAAAATCGTGATGTGATTAAGTAATTTTAATCATGTTTAACCATTTTAAATAATCGTGATTAACCTCAAAAATTTCGGGGTTTTTGGTCTCGAGATATTGATAGTCGCTTGAGGTAGGATCCCCGAAACACGAAATCGTGATATGATTAATTAACTGTTAATCACTTTTAATCCTTAATTAATTCGATTTAATACTTAAGACAGTTTCGCGATTTCAGATATCAAGACTTTTGATTTGCTACATGTTGAAATGCCTGCATAGCGAAACTCCAAAACTTGACATTTCGAATGTAGTCTTTAGTGATTTGACTTTTTAACGAGTAGGTCGCTCCATAACTTTTAAGATATTAGGATTGTTTGATTAGTTGGAAGACTTCATCAAGGGTAAGAATCAAGCGCGCGTTGTTTTTATTTAAAAGAGAATGAAAACTATTTAAAGTCTACATGTTTAGAAATTTATGTGTTCCAACATAGGCTCCATCTAGGGATCACGTCTCTCTGCAAGACGTAGAAGAACAGTAGACCAAGTGCCTTTATTGGGTAAATGGAGTCATTGTTGCATTTCTATGAAACACTTCAGGAAAAGGATCATACGGAGAAAAAGAGTTTCAACCGAAACTTAGAAAACTTTCAAAACATGTCAAATCATGACTTTCGGTTAGGCTATTTGAAATTCCTCTTTCTTAAAACTGTATTCGGATTTACTTAAGATAATCAAAACAATCTTAACCGATTTATCAGACTCTGTTCGATATTGTTCGCATCAAGGCAAAATAATTTTAATGATTTATTCAGGGAGTCCTGTGTCGACTTAGAATGTAAATCTTGTCGAAAAGGGAACAAACTACCAGAGTACATTATAATACATGTATAACAACCTTGCATATATCATAGACATTGCTTCATTGCCAGGGAGCCTGTTCAGTACCCCGGTGAAGTTATCTAATTCCCTCATTGAATTTCCTTTCACCACTTCAATTAGTCATTTTCCATTTAAATGTTGAGATGAGGACAAACATTTAATGAATTTCCTTTCATCATCTCTTTTTTGGACAAGACGGGGGCAATCATTTAATGAATTTCCTTTCACCATCTATCTTATTTTTTTTTAAATGTGAAGTGGGGGAAATCAATTTGTATGTAATATACCAGGGATGATATCTGTTTATAATTTAGCAACAAAGGTCTGTCAACTCATTTTGATTACTCTGGGTTAATCCTCTTCCAACCTTCAAAACACCTTCGCCTACAAGGAAGTTCTCACGATGAGCTTTTATTTTCTAGGGACTTGCCTTGAGCGAAACTAATCAATTTGAATCTGTTAGAAAGGATAAAGTAGTCAAGATTAACCTAGACATACTTTCTTTTGTTTAAATTGAGAGGGGCGTATAAATTTTCGCCTAACATTATTTTAAGCCATGTTTTTGAGTTTTCAGAGTGAATGAAATCTTGTCTCTATGAAGACAAGGGGGAAATGATAATCAAAGGAAAAATAAATCTTTAGGAAGGGAAAAATGAAACAGTAATAATGTTCAAATGTTCTGTTGTGAACAAGGTCAATCTCACATAAGTTTGTTTAGTGATTCTCGTATTTTCTTTAAGATCTTTTATTTTTATTTTCTTTTTTTATGAATTTTATTTCATTTTTTTTTTTTAATTTTAATTTTATTAAACTCAGAGAATACTTTTAGGATTAGGATGTAATTCTTATATTCTTCTCGTTGTTGATCAGGTGACAATATTTATATGGATGAGACTTCCTTCATATTTATCTATATCCCCTTGAAAATTTAACTTGGGTGAGTAGGGTAAAAGCTCATACCTCAATTTTTCTTTAAATTTTCAACTAAGTAAACCATTTATTTATCACATGTTTTGAGAGAATACCAATGTTTTGAAAAGTGTTTCTGATACATCATTATCTCTCAACTATCAGCAAGCGTTCTTCATAAAATTAAACATGTGAAATGTCAGAAACTTTGGAAGAGAATGAAACAATAGGTGTTACCTGTTTTTATTTTTTTGTTTTTATGAAATAAACAAACCTGACCATATTTACACTGAAAGTAAAAACTTACCAAAGAGACGAAGAACGTGAATTAAAAAACAATAAAATCAAACCAGTATATACAATGGTGCTTTGGAATTTGATGATTGCATGAAGTGCTTCAGATAACGCCCGTTGATAGGGGCGCTAAGGATTTCTCCATCGAGGTTTTCTAATAAGAATGAATTCTTTCCTTCAGGAGCTGTGATCTTGAAAGGTCCAAACAAGATATGATCAAACTTGTCGTGCTTTCCAGCATCTTCTTTTCGAGCATCGCATTTCAACACTAGGTCATTGGGAAGAAATTCCCTATCTCTATCTTTTTTATCGAATAGGGCTTTCATGTTGTCTTGATATTTCTGAAGTTTCTCATCCAGTTCAGCTCTATTTTGTTGTACTTTAATTAATTGGTTTATTCTCTTGGTAACATAGTTAGGCTCTTCCTTTGAGTCTTGCCAAAGATTCATCACAGGCAGAGCAAGATTAATGGGGAGGACCACATCGGTACCGTACACCATTTGGAAAGGAGACATTTCGATTGATTTCTTTGTGCCGATTCAATTTGACCACAAAGCATATTTCAAATGAACATGTCAGGCTTTCTTATTTTCAGTCAGCACCTTTTTAATTATGGTGATTAAGCTCTTATTGGATGATTCAGCTAATCCATTTCCCTGAGGATAGTAAGTTATGGAATGTCCTAGTACAATATTGTACTTTTGACAAAAACTGACCATCGCCATGGATTTGAATGCCTGGGAATTATCTGTAACTATCTTTCAAGGAAAAACAAATCTAGATAGAATGTTTTCTTCTAAGAAATTGATCACCACTAAGTCTGTAGCATTTCATGTTGGAATGGCTTCTACCCACTTAGTGAAGTAGTCTGTGGTGAATATAATCCATTTGTGTTGTGCGCTAGAGTGTTGATGGATTTATCCGATAAAATCCAAACAAAATTCTTGAAATGGAGCTTCTATCTTGACTGAGATCAAGGGTAGTGCGGGAAGATTTTGTTTACCTGAAAGCAATTGACAAGGATTACAGGCTTTGACTTTGGTATTCACGTATGTAAATAAATTTGGCCAATAATATCCATCTCTCAGGATTTTATAGGCCATTTCCTTCCAGGTGTGGTGTCCTCCACACACTCCTTCATGGAACTCGTTTATAACATTCTCAGTTTATGATTCTATCAGGCACCTTAGTAAAAAACCCAGTGGATCTTTCCAATACCGTTGATTTTTGATGATGCAATATTTTACTGCGTGCAACTTCATCATTCTCGCCTTGGAAGGAGTCATATTACTTGGACACTAAAGAGTCAGGAGATATAAGACAATGTCACTATACCAAGTGAGAAAGAGAATTTTTCTTGAATCTGAGTTTCAGGTGTCTGTACATTGAATTCTTCTATATCTGGAAGATCTCCGTAAGCTTGCAGATGATTTATTTCGAGTGCTCTAAAATTAGATTCGGCTAAGAGCTTAGATAGAACCTAACCTTTGACCAATTTGGTTGGTTTTACCTCAAGGTCAAATTCCTTAATCTTGGCTAGCCATTGGCCCTTCCTTCCATCGCTATCTGGTTGAACTAATATATCCTTCACAGAGCTGGTTGGAGCATAAGAAATTATTTTGGAATGCAACACGTAAGTCCTGAAAGCTTTGAGGGATTTCACCATAGCATATGCCTATTTTTCCAATATATCATATTTCAACTCGGCATCTCTGAGGCTTTTACTAAAAAATGTTATTGGCTTCTAGAAACCTTCATCGTTCTTCTATAAGAGTACGGCTGGGATAGTGTGTTCGGATGCGAATGAAAAGATCAAGAACTCCTTCAAATAGTCCAGGTTGGCTAACACTAGTGCTTCTCCTATTGTTTTCTTGATGGGTTCGAAGGATGATTTAGCTTTGTTTGTCCATTTGACCTTGCTGTCCTTTTTCAGCATATCTGTAATCAGTTTAACAATTTTAGCAAAATTTGGAATGAATCTTCGTAAACAAATATTTTTTCCTAAAAATGACTAGATCTCCTTTCTGTTCCTAGGAATGTTTATTGTATCTATATCTTCAACCCTTTTTTGGGTCAGTTTTGATTCCATCTCTAGATACTATATGGCCCAATGGTGTACCTTCCTGCATTGCAAAATGATATTTCTTGGGATTCAGAGACAAACCAAATTTTCGACATTTCTTGAACGTTTGTTTGAGGTGTACCAAGTGCTATGCATAAGATTTAGAAAACACGGTTAAATCATGGAGATAAATGATGAAAAACTTATCTCTTTCACCAACAAAGGCGATGTCCATTGGTCATTGGAAAGTAGCTCCTACGCTCATCAGGCCGAAAGGCATTTTATCATACATGAAAGTACCCCATGGAGTGCTGAACGTGGTTTTTTCTTTGTCGTCTTCGTGCACTGCAATCTGATTGTAACCTGAAAAGCCATCAATCATAGACATTCTATTATCCTTGACCATTTTTTCTAACACGTGATCCATTTTAGGGAGTGTATAATTATCTTTAAGGGATGATCTGTTTAAATTTCTGAAATCCATGCAAAGTCTAATTTCACCATTTTTCTTCCTGACTAGGACTAAATTAGCTACTTGTAACACTCTGTTTCCCCCTGTCTGTAAAAATAAATATACTGGCCAAGAACTATGGCAAACTCAAATATGTGAATGTGTGATTTTGAATGGACCTTAGTATAAAAGGTTGACGAATGTAAATAATGTTATGAATATATGTTGCAGGATTGCTGGGAGGGGGATGTGATGAAAAGAGACCACGATGGCTGATGAAAGGTGGTGGAAGGCACCTAGAATGGTGGCGTTAAATTCCACCGAAACCAATACCATATTTGGTTTTCACTAGCTCGAAGATCAAGAGCGGCTCGCTGGCCCCGACATGAATTACTCGCCAGGTTGGTAGATGAAGAGGCTCCTCATGAGTTAATGAGGGATGGGGGTGAACCGCCCATCCGTGGAAGCCTCAGACTTGACCACTGCGGGGAAGTTTGTACCACACACAACCATGCCAAAAGAAAAGGCATGAAAGAGGTGTGGAAGGGGGCAGACGCGACAGAGATCGCAAGAGGGAAAATTAGAAGAACTCTGGAAAATACAGAGTGAGTGATGAGCAGAGGAGAAGGAGAGTAACCTTCATTCTCGCCTTCTGACGAACAAAGATTGAATCTCGAAGCATCATGGTCTATCTTAGGGGTGGCTAGTGGTAAATCTATTTGGAGTCACTGAGCCTGTGGTTGGGTGGAAACGAGCACCCCTCTTAGCAGTTGCATCACGCATGGTGGATTTGATAAGTGTTTTATGCCTTGTATTTCAAGTCGAATATCATGAATACCTACTTATGTTGTATGCCCATAATAATTTCTGTGTGGAATGATTGCCTGGTTTAGATTGGAAATAATGGATGCATGTGTATGCTTACATGCCACAGTTGTTTTCTGCACAAATGATTAATTTTGGGACATGAGTTAGCTCCATCGAGAATCATCTTGTTTTCTTAGTTCTCGTAATATTCTGGGAAGGCCCCTCGAGAGTACTCTTTTCCGAGAATTACCCCATAAACCTTATAACCGTACTGAACCTTACTAGAGACTCGATTAAGATCAGGGATAATTGCACGAGAACCATCTGAGGGTTCATGCAATCTGGGTCTGGAACCCTTATGCGAGAAAGAGTAGCTCTCTAAGGTCTCGGGGTCATGGGAGTCTGAAGCTCCGAGAGTTTGAACTTCATGATTCAAGATCAGAAGGGATAGCGAGTTCAAATATAGAAAGAGAATAACCTATCATTTGGTAAACGAACGGTTGGAATCCTTTCAAGAATACCCCAAATCTGTCAACATCGATGGATCTAGAGAAGGAGCATAGGCGTTAACACCTCGCCCCTTTCAGCCTTTGCAAATAATGATGGGATTCCAGACTGTAGATCCAAGGATCCATCGGAGCTCTATAGACCTTCGATCTTAACCTTTACTCAGGCAGGAGAGTGAACTCGACTACGTCCCAAAAGTCCCAAAAACATCGGGACCGTCCATGTTGGAGGACAGGTGGCAGAGATCTGACCATTTCTCATATCGAGGATTCGTGAGTTTGGAGGTGGAAGACCAGACTCTTGGAGTCGCAAAATCCTGAGTCGCGAGATCGCGATGTGATCTGGGCTGTTGATCAAAGAGGAAGGACAGCCGTGAGATCTGACGTCTCAATACATCGCATATCGGGGATTCGTGAGTTTAGAGGTGGAAGACCAGACTCTTGGAGTCGCGAAACCCTGAGTCGTGAGATCATGATGTGATCTGGGCCATTGATCGAAGAGGAAGGATAGCCATGATATCTGACATCTCGATACATCACCTATCAGGGATTCGTGAGTTTGGAGGTTGAAGACCCGACTCTTGGAGTCGCAAAATCCTGAATAGCAAGAAGTAGGGGCAATTTTTGAAGCAGGACCTCTTAGTCATATCGCGTATCGGAGTCTCAGAGGTTGAGAGGAATCAGTTTCGACTGCAGAAGTCACAAGCTTGCGAGTTGCGAGAGCTCGTACAACACGTGGCATGTCTACTTGGTGGGACCCGCGTGGTTGACAGGTGGCGTATACTCGCTGCATTAAAAGAGTCAAATCATAGTTGACCCATCGCATATCGAGGTTTCGTAAAAGCAGAGCACGAGAGCTCAACATTCCAACTCGCGAGATTGCGAGTTGCAAAAAGTGCGAAAATGTATTCAACCATCGCCTCTCGGGGATTCGAGAAGGAGGAGCATGAGAGCTCAACACCCCAACTGGCGAGGTTGTGAGTGGTGCTAGTGTTTGGCCTAGCCCATGGTTATATGTAGTAGTCGCTAGTAAGGAGGGAGCCATACCCGTATTGTATCTCGGGTATCGG
Organism: Picea engelmannii; assembly: GCA_009831015.1. Taxonomy (NCBI): domain Eukaryota; kingdom Viridiplantae; phylum Streptophyta; class Pinopsida; order Pinales; family Pinaceae; genus Picea; species Picea engelmannii. The sequence continues at coordinate 29,659 of ML841527.1, read as the reverse complement.
CGATTGGAGAAAGAGGAGTTGAGAGCATTGACTCTCCAACTCGTGACATTGCAAAAGGTGCTTGCACTGAGGTCGGGTTGTGGTCATTTGGAGAGATTTAAGGGAAGGGATGATCTGCGCTAAGCCCCATAGAAGTATCGGGGATTATGATCCTTGAAGAAAAAAGACGTAAAATGCAAGTTGTTGTAGTCGGTGTGTTACAAATTGAGCTCAACATTCCAACTCGTGAGATTGCGAGTTGCGAAAAGTGTGAAAAGGTATTCGACCATCGCCTCTCGGGGATTCGCGAAGGAGGAGCATGAGAGCTCAACACCCCAACTGGCGAGGTTGCGAGTGGCACTAGTATTTGGCCTAGCCCATGGTTATATGTAGCAGGCGCTAGTAAGGAGGGAGCCATACCTGTATCGCATCTCGGGTATCAGAAATTGGAAAAAGAGGAGTCGAGAGCATTGACTCTCCAACTCGTGACATTGCGAAAGGCGCTTGCGTTGATGCCAAGTTGTGGTCATTTGGAGAGATTTAAGGGAAGGGATGATTTGCGCTAAGCCCCATAGAAGTATCATGGATTCTGATCCTCGAAGAAAAAAGATGTAAAATGAAAGTTGTTGTAGTGGGTGTGTTACAAATTGGTATCACAGCATGGTTACAACACTTGGCTTGCTTGGGCTCATGAACAGGTTGCGCAGAGACTCCATTCGGAGTACTGTTAAAAGGAGTAACTCTTTGTCTTGACCCCCTCAATTAAAAAAAGAAAGTCAAATTTAAGAATGGAAACTCCTATTGTGTGTGTGCATGTGAAAAATATGAATTATGTACTGGTTATAAATGAATATAAACATTGACTAACAACCAACGTTTTTCTTTTGCACACAAGCAGAAGATCAACCGCGAGAAATTATAGACGTATAGAATGGTGATTCACCTTGAAGTGGGGGAGGGCTCCCACAATAGAGATGAAGAGTCTAACGAAAAAAGGGTGGTAGGGACCCCTCCATATTTAGCCGAGACTGTGAGGAGTCTCATGGCTGAACTACAGAGCTGCAAGGCCGACAATGAGAGAATGATGAAAGAATAAGAGAAGCAAACAAAAATTAACGCAGTTTTACTACAGACCTTATCTGACCTACAAAGAAAAATGCAACATGAACCTGAGATACGGAAACATGGTCATATCAGTGGCCACACTGAGAGGAGCACCTTGAAAAAGGTCCATCCCAGAGGTAAAGGACAAGCGATTGACGATTCTTCTGGGAAGGAAGTTGGTGGTTCAAAGGGCTCTTCTAGCAGCAGAACTAGTTCTTATTCTCAAAGAAGACAGAAGAAGTGAAAGCTTTCCAAGGGTCATAAATTCGAAGAATTCAGGAAGGCCAAACCACCCTCCTTCAATGGTGAAATAAAGAAGGGAGAGGAAGCAAAGGCCTAGCTGCTTGGACTAAAGAAGTATTTCAGAGTCCATGACTTCTCAGAAAATTTGAAGGTTGAGTGGCCACCTTCAACTTGAACAGAAAGGATTCCATTTGGTGGGAACACCTTAAGAATGTGAAAGGGGTTCACGAAGAGGACCTATCTTGGGAACGGTTTGAGAAATACTTCAGGAAGAAGTATCTGTCGAAAAAATATTTCGACGAAAAGACTAAAGAATTCTATGAACTCAAACTGGGGCAACTCACTATAGAGGAATATGTCAATAGATTCCTCGAGTTGTTGAGGTATGTACCTTATATAAAAGAAGGAAAGGCAAAGGTGCAATGTTTCATCAGTGGAATGCCTAAGGACTATCGGAACATAATTGAATTTGATGAGCCAAAGACCCTAGAAGGCACCATCCGAAAGGCAAGATATTGTCATGAACAGTTTGGACATTGGACATAACTTCGCGAAGGCTGGAAATTGAAGAATAGTTCGGGATTTCAGAGAAAGGGGATTAAATCCCCAAGATTTAAGAACTATAAGAAGAACTCAAGGATGAGGTTCCCATCCCAGAGTGTACACCAGCATAACTTTCCCTCCTTGGGAGGAAATAAAACTTTTGGATCTATACCAGTGAAGGCTGATAACCCAAAGAGATAACCTTTGAAATGTTGAGGTTGCGAAGAAGAAAATCTATTGAGAGACTGTCCACACCGACAACAGAATAGTCAGAGAATTTACAGCATCCAGGAAGCTACCATCGTCAATGATGTGGCCAGGAGTGTGCCACAAATTTATGCATCCTTGGATAATAACCAAGCCGACCACCAAGCTTTAGTGGTGGAAATAGAAGGTATGATTTCCAACCATCTAGTGTCTATTCTGATTGACCCTGGTTCAAACTTGAGTTATATATCCCCTAAGACTGTTGATAAGTGTAAACTACAGCCACATAAACCTACCAAGCCATGGTTGGTACAGTTAGCCACTGGCACCAAAAGAAGGGTAGCAGAGGTCATACCAGCCTACCAATTAATGTTGGGTGAATTCCCCACCCAAGCAACCCTTAAAATATTACCCCTGGGATCATATGATCTGTTGATTGGTATGGACTGGCTAGCCACCCATAAAGCCAGATTGGACTGTTACCATAAAACCTTAGAATGTGTAAGTAAATAAGGAAAAAGGATAACCCTTCAAGGGATCTGAAAACCTGTCTCGGTGAGACAAAT
>ML841527.1:9525-26967 GCA_009831015.1 Picea engelmannii | reverse complement strand
ATGATCTGTTGATTGGTATGGACTGGCTAGCCACCCATAAAGCCAGATTGGACTGTTACCATAAAACCTTAGAATGTGTAAGTAAATAAGGAAAAAGGATAACCCTTCAAGGGATCTGAAAACCTGTCTCGGTGAGACAAATATCAACTCTACAAATGAGAAGGTATTGTCGAAAAGGATGTCCCCTATATGCAATACAGGTGTTGAAAACAATTGAAGGTGACAAACTAAGCCTCGAAGACCACCACACATTAAGAGAATATAGAGATGTGTTTCCAGAAGAGGTACCGGGTCTACCTCTGAGAAGGGACATTGACTTCTCGATAGAACTTGCACCAGGAGCGGTGTCAGTGTCTAAGACACCCTACCGGATGAGCACACCTGAACTAGTTGAACTCAAATTGCAATTGAGAGAAATGATGGATAAGGGCTATATCCGGCCCAGCGTGTCTCCATGGGGAGCACCAGTCCTATTTGTGAAAAAGAAAGATGGTACCCTCCAAGTGTGTATATATTATAGACAACTCAATAAGGTAACTATAAATAACAAGTACCCCTTACCCAGGATCGATGACTTGTTCGATCAATTGGGAGGTGCCTCTATCTTCTCGAAGATTGACTTGATATATGGATACCATCAAGTCCGAATCAAGGGCGGAGACATCCACAAAACTGCCTTCCAGACGAGGTATGGTCACTATGAGTTTGTGGTAGTGCCATTTGGGTTAACCAATGCCCCTGCCACTTTCATGTGCTTGATGAACAATGTACTTAGCAAATTCCTAGACAAATTTGTGCTGGTTTTTATTGACGATATATTAATTTACTCCAAGAATGGAGAAGAGCATGAAGAGAATCTTAAGCTTGTGCTACAAGTGCTAAGAGAACATCATCTCTATGCCAAATTCAACAAATGTGACTTCTTCCAGAAGCAAAGACATTACTTAGGCCATGTCCTATCTGAAGAAGCAGTAGCAGTAGACCCTGACAAAATCAGGTCTATCATGGAATGGCCTACCCCAAAGGACGTTTTGGATATCAGATCCTTTATGGGATTAGCAGGATACTATATGAGATTTATAAAAGGATTCTCCAATATTGGTTGTCCAATCACTTCCCTCTAGAAAAAGGGGACAAAATTCACATGGACACAAAAATGTGAAGAAAGATTTCAAACCCTGAAACATCTACTGACCCATGCACTCGTGTTGAAGATCGTCGATCCCGAAGCCAACTTCCTCGTGTGCATAGATGCCTGTAAGGAAGGGCTAGGATGAGTCCTTATGCAAGGAGAAAGTGTGGTCTTCTATGAATCCCAAAAATTGAATGAGCACAAATTCAACTATGTGACCCATGATCTAGAGCTGGCTGCCATAGTGCACGCCTTGAAAATGTGGAGGCATTAGCTCCTGGGAAGAAAATTTGTACTTATGACAGACCACTGCGAAATATCTGTTTGACCAACCAAAGCTCAATTCTAAACAAGCTAGGTGGATGGCCCTCTTCAATGAGTTTGATTTTGAAATCAAACATATTAAGGGAAAGGAAAATAGGGTGGATGATGCCCTTAGTAGAAGCATGAAAACAATTCACCTGGCCACGGTTAGCACCTGCGAGACGGATGTCAAGGAAAGAGTCAGAAATGCACAAGAGACAGACACATTCTTCTAGACCGTGACCTCATACCTGTAGCAAGAACCCACATGGATAAAGTATAGAGGCTACCAGATTATGGAAGGAGGTTTGCTCACTTACAAAAACAAATTGTATATTCCAGATTGTGACGACTTGAAGAGGTTCATAATGGATGAACGGCACAAAAGACCCTATACTGGCCATCCAGGATACCAGAAGATGATCACGGCCACCAGAAAACAATTCTATTGGCTTGAATTGAAGAAAGACATAGCTGAGTACCTAGCCAAATGCATAGAATGCCAATAGGTAAAAGCAGAACATCGAAACCCAGTAGGATTATTACAACCTCTACAAATCTCGAAATGGAAATGGGAAACCATCTCCATGGATTTCATCACCGGATTACCAACCTTGACCAAACAGAATGACACCATCATGGTAGTGGTGGATAAATTGAGCAAGTCTGCTCATTTTATTCCCATCAAGTCGACTTGAAAGGAAATAGACATCACTCAGGTATTCATGAAAGAGATATTCAGACTGCATGGTATGCCAAAATATATCGTGTCTGATAGAGACACGAAATTCACTTCCAACTTTTGGAAATCACTGATGGCAGGTTTAGAGACCAAGTTGTTTTTTAGCACCACCTATCACCCTCAAACCGATGGACAGACGGAAAGAGTGAACCAAATATTAGAAGACATGCTAAGGATGCATGTAATGCATCAACCCAAAAAGTGGGAAGATTACCTACCACTGGTGGAATTCACCTACAAAAACGGCTACCAAGAATCCTTAAAGATGAGTCCCTTTGAAGTCCTCTATAGTAAGCCGTGCAACACTCCTGTCAGTTGGAGTAATACCATAAAAATAATTTATTTTGGACCTGATATGTTGAAAGAAATGGAACAACAAGTGACTCAGATAAAACAAAACCTGAAGGTCGCTCAGAACCGACAGAAAAGTTACGGCGACCAAATGAGAACTCCAAGAGAGTTCGAGATGAGAGACCATGTATATCTCAGAGTTAGGCCCAGGAAGAGTTCCCTGAAAATGGGAGCTTGTGCCAAGTTGGCACCTTGGTATTGTGTACCCTTTGAGGTTCTAGATAGAGTGGGACCTGTAGCCTACAGGCTAGCACTTCCTCCCACAGTAAAAGCACATAATGTTTTCCATGTTTCATTATTGAAGAAATATGTACATGATTCTAATCATATAATTGAATGGTCTATGATCCAGGTGGAACCAGAGGGAGAATTCCTACCAGAACCTCAATGCATACTGGACATAAAGGAAACCTCTCTCTAGAATCAAACCATTGCACAGGTCAAGGTGCAGAGGAGACATTTTGGCCTAGATGAGGCTACATGGGAAATGGAGGATGCCATGAAATAGGCATATCCAATTTTGTTTATCTCTGTATATACATGTCATATTGATAGATAGAACATCGAGGACGATGTTCCTTTAAGGGGGAGGGAATTGTAACACCCTGTTTCCCCTAGTCTGTAAAAATAACTATACTGGCCAGGAACTATGGCAAACTCAAAGATGTGAATGTGTGATTTTGAATGGACCTTACTATAAATACTCAAAGAATGTAAATAATGTTATGAATATATGTTGCAGGACTGCTGGGAGGGGGATGTGCTGAAAAGAGACCATGATGGCTGATGAAAGGTGGTGGAAGGCACCTAGAATGGTGGCATTAACTTCCACCGAAATCAATACCGTATTTGGTCTTCATTGGCTCGAAGATCAAGAGCGGCTCGCTGGCCCTGAAATGAATTACTCGCTAGGTTGGTAGGTAAAGAGGCTCCTCATGAGTTAATGAGGGATGGGGGTGAACCGCCCATCTGTGGAAGCCTCAGACCTGACCACCATGGGGAAGTTCGTGCCACATGCAACCTCACCGGAAAAGAAAAGGAAGGAAAGAGGTGTGGAAGGGGGCAAATGATATAGATATCTCAAGAGGGAAAATAAAAAGAACTCTGGAAAATACAGAGTGAGTGATGAGCAGAGGAGAAGGAGAGTAACCTTCATTCTCTCCTTTTGATGAATAGAGACTAAATCTCAAATAATCGTGGTCTAGCTCGGGGGTGGCTAGTGGTAAATCCATTTGGAGTCACTGAGCCTACGGTTGGGTGGAAACGAGCACCCCTCTCAGCAGTTGCGTCACGCCTGGTGGATTTGATAAGTGTTTTATGCCCTGTATTTTGAGTCGAATATCATGAATACCTGCTTATGTTGTATGCCCATAATAATTTCTATGTGGAATGATTGCCTGGTGTTTTAGATTGGAAATAATGGATGCTTGTGTATGCTTACATGCCACAGTTGTTTTATGCACAAATGATTAAGTCTAGGACATGAGTTCTCTCCACTAAGAATCGTCTTGTTTGCTTAGTTCTCGTAATATTCTAGGAAGGCCCCTCGAGAGTACTCTTTTCTGAGAATTACCCCATAAACCTTGTAACCGTACTGAACCTTACTAGAGACTCTATTAAGATCAGGGATAATTTCCCGAGTATCGTCTGAGGGTTCATGCAATCCGAGTCTAGAACCCTTATGCAAGAAAGAGTAGCTCTCTAAGGTCTCGGGGTCATGGGAGTCTGAAGCTCCGAGAGTTTGAACTTCGTCATTCAAGCTCAGAAGGGATAGCAAGTTCAAATATAGAAAGAGAATACCCTATCATTTGGTAAATGAATGGTCGGAATCCTTTCGGGAATACCCCAAATCTATCAACACCGATGGATCTAGAGAAGGAGCGTAGGCGTTAACACCTCACCCCTTTCAACCTTCGCAAATAGCGATGGGATCCTGGACCATAGATCCAAGGATCCATCAGAGCTCTATAGACCGTTGATATTAACCTTTACTTAGGCAGGAGAGTGAACTCAACTATGTCTCGAAAGTCCTGAAAACATCGAGACCGTCCATGTTGGAGGACAGGTGGTAGAGATCTGACCATTTCGCGTATTGGGGATTCATGAGTTTGGAGGTGGAAAACTGGACTCTTGGAGTCGTGAGATCGCGATGTGATCTGGGCCGTTGATCGAAGAGGAAGGACAGCTGTGAGATTTGACATCTCGATACATCGCATATCGGGGATTCGTGAGTTTGGAGGTGGAAGACTAGACTCTTGGAGTTGCGAAATCCCGAGTCGCAGGATCGCGATGTGATCTGGATCGTTGATCGAAGAGGAAGGATAGCCGTGAGATCTGATGTCTCAATACATCGCGTATCGGGGATTCATAAGTTTGGATGTGGAAGACCCGACTCTTGGAGTCATGAAGTCCCGAATAGCGAGAAGTAGGGGCAATTGTTGAAGCAGGACCTCTTAGCCATATTGCGTATCGAAGTCTCGGAGGTTGAGAGGAATCAGTTTCGACTGCAGAAGTCATGAGCTTGCGAGTTGCAAGAGCTCGTACAACATGTGGCATGTATGCTTGGTGGGACCCACGTGGTTGATAGGTGGCGTATACTCACTGCATTAAAGGAGTCAACTCATAGTTGACCCATCGCATATCGAGGTTTTGTAAAAGCAGAGCACGAGAGCTCAACATTCCAACTCATGAGATTGGGAGTTGCGAAAAGTGCAAAAAGGTATTCGACCATCGCCTCTCAGGGATTCGCGAAGGAGGAGCACGAGAGCTCAACACCCAAACTGTCGAGGTTGTGAGTGGCGCTAGTATTTGGCCTAGCCCACGGTTATATGTAGCAAGCGTTAGTAAGGAGGGAGCCATACCCGTATCGCATCTCAGGTGTCAGCTATTGGAGAAAGAGGAGTTGAGAGCATTGACTCTCCAACTCGCGATGTTGCGAAAGGCCCTTGCGCTGAGGCCGGGTTGTGGTCGTTTGGAGAGATTTAAGGGAAGGGATGATCTGCGCTAAGCCCCATAGAAGTATCGGGGATTCTGATCCTCGAAGAAAAAAGACATAAAATGCAAGTTGTTGTAGTGGGTGTGTTACACTACCCACTCGGAATATCTGAGTGGAACAATGATCTTTGCATCCAGAAGTTTATTTACATCCATTTCTATCACAGGTAGCAGTATAGGATTTATTTGTCTGAGCTTCTGCCTGAAAGGTTTGATGCCCTATTTCAACGGGATCTCTGTTCCTCTTCTTTCTGGTCTATTGGTCTGTGTTTCTTTCATTTCTGCAGTCTTTGTTTTGGCAGTCGAGGTTTCAACGCTTTCCATTTTGGAAGCTGACGTTTCAACGATTTTTGTTTTGGAAGCTTGCGTTTCAGTGGATGGTTAAGTCACCTCGCTCTTTTTACTTCTTGAAAAGATATTCTTCAGTGGATCGATTATAGATTTTTTATCTCTAAGCCTCAAATTATATTTCTGTTGAAGCTCTGCCATTATAGAGTTGGCGACTCCTTGATAATCTGACTCTCCCAGATTATTTATACTCTCCTCATTTTCAAATAGGGGTTCTTGATCTAGAGATCTCTCGTAATCCTATCTGGTTAGGTGTGGTTATCGGTCATCATCACTGAGATTATTTAAATCTTCATCTAAACCCTCATAGCCTTGCATATCATCACCTTGCATGAAGTTTTATGTTTTAAAAGGGGCTTTAATTTTTTTGTCCTCGTTGTTTATTTGTCTTTGTTGGATCTGGGGTTTAGGATTCCTTTTGAAATATCTCTTGGAAAATGGATTAGGCTTAGCTTGATCTAGCTCCATTCTAGAGATTTTATTTGATAATTCTTTGATTATTTTATCCATATCATCCATTTTATCCTCTGAGGATCTCCCAGATCTGGAGTGTCCCTCTTGTTCTCTGAAATGTATGGTTTCCTTGGTTACTGTCTCAAGATTTTTTTTTAGTTTACCTGATGCCATCATGTTTGACACGATTTCGATGGCGTCGTCCTGCATTCTTGCAAGGTTGAAAGATCTCCTCTCTCTCAAAAGTAGGGCAAAGTCAGGCTCGAAAGCCCCTGCGAAAGTCACTTTGGTTGTGGACTGAGAGGGTTTAACCTCTGCTGGGATCTTATGATAAATCTTATTGAATCTATGGGTAAATTCTAAGGCTGACTCAAAGTTCTTCTTCCTTAGAGCCCTGAATTCCGTTAGATAATATAAGTGATCTTTCTTCTCTCCCCACTGATCATAAGAGGCTATAGAACCTATCAGGAGCCCCTGAAACCATGTTCTTACTTTTCCTTCAAAATTTTACACTAAAAGTCTCAAATAGACATCCTCGTGTTCAATTCCGAGGATATCTGCGAATTGGTCGAAAAAAATTTAATGTGCTCTGTTGCCGTTAAATCTCCCTCTCCTGTAAACTTTGGTAAAATTTTCATGTAGTTTTCAGGTAGGTCATGAAGGACAGGGGAAAGGAATAGGGGAGCATATCTGGCCGCCACTTTAGCAAAAATTCTAGGGGGTGGAGGTGGTGGTCCTCCTCCTCCTCCTCCGACACCACCTCCTCCAACAACAATGATTTGATGTTGGTGGGATGAACTTCGGAAGTTATAGAGCGTATTTTCAAAAACTTACAGGTACCCTTCGGTTACCTCAGGATGAGGTGAAGGAGGTTTTGGAAACTGACCATTAGGAGACAAAAAATTTGAAAAAGGGAGAAAAGGGAAATGAGGACTAGGCTCTTCGGACTTACAGAATATATACACAGAAGAACCAATAGGAGTTGAATCAAGGTACGAGATATAATCTTCAGAGTTTCGGGGAACTAAAACCTTTACTTCAAGGATCAGCAGAATATCAATAAAAGCGGGTATCAAAAGGGATCTTTTACCTTTACTAGTAAAGGGGGAAGTCAAATCGGTCTCGACTTTTATCTCAGGAAAAACCAGCTTGTCACTTATGTTTTCAGCCTTAAGCTTCTCAGTTGATGTATCTATGAAGTGGCTTTGAGCATGATCTTCTTGCGAGATTGAATGTTCAAGTGGAACCTTAACATTAGTTTGTACAGTTTTAGGTTGGTAAACCTTACTTGTGGATGCAACGGTCTGCTTGAGGTATCCCCTCGGTTTTAATAACTTTTCAGTATTGGATATGGGTGTGGTCTGCTAATCATCTGGGATTTTTCTGGTATTCTTTCTACCAAATGCCATTTTATTTGTGGTGGAGTCGGCAAGTGAAATATAAAAATTAGCCTTATTATGTATTCAATATTTGTTCACTATCAAACAAAGAAACTTACTATGTCGTTCTCCCAGGGGAAAATAACTTCGTTTCTCCATCCCTGACAATGATGCCAAAAATATGTTGTTCATGAGATTACACTTAAGGATCAAAGAGTAATGTCAAGGCATCAGGAATATAAAGGGATGTTTTCAAAGATGTTTTTTCTTCCGATATTTATATGAGCATAAATCCTTAAATGAAAATAATGGTAGAACAAAACAGAGGTCATCTTTTGTCGTTCGAGTCGATTTATAAAATCAAATGATATGGGAGAAAATAACAAAACTATTGAACAAATTTAGGCATCAATACACGATGAATATTAACTTGTTCAAAGTAGAAGAAAATAAAGAATGCACTCCTAAAAGGATATAAGATACAGTAGTCCAAGTAGCTCGTAGGTCTTGTGTTCACTCATAACAAACACAGAGGAAAAACTGCTTTCTTATCAAACAACTGTTAAAATATGACTACAGTAGTAGTAATACTAAATTGAAATCACTCACTCATCAAGGAATGATATAAAGAAATGCTAGAATTATGAAATATAGGGGATAAACATAACTCAAACTGCACAAAGGTTGGCATATCAGTCTGCGCTTGTAGTAATTCTCACAAAAGAAGATTTTCTTAGTTACATCCGACAAGAAGCAACATGTGTTCAATTTTAAAAATACGAATTTATACAAAAGGTTCTCAATCCTAAATGTTTGGAATTCTCCTTATTTCTAAAATAGTAAAAATTACAAAATGTGAAATTTGAAACGCTTCACTTGCATATCCCCTGTCTCTTTGTCATGCTGGCGGAGATATTTTTCCTTCTCGTTCTCTATCTCAGAAGATAGCTGGTATCTAATCATGACCTGTGCATCATTTGTTCCCAGATGTGATGACTTTCCCTTTCTCGACGCACTGAATGCATATGCACACCAATTGCGCCACCAACCTGGAGGGATTTGTTGCATCATTTGCTTCAAAGGTATATAACTTCCTTTTTACATGACACAATTTATCTTCCACCCTCCTAGCTTCTATAGATAGAGACTGTAGTCTTAAGATAGGGTTGACTATCCATTTATTTATCAGAGTAAGGTCAACCTGTTTCAATTGTAAAATTTTGGTCTGTGCTTCTTCCGTACTTGCCTTGAAATCAGATTGATTTTTTTCCATATCAATCTGTCCTAGGACTTCAAAGATATTATCACTTCCCATGTACAATGACTCTTTTTCAAGAGCATATAATTCTTCTTCACGATCCTTTTTCACCTCCCTGGCCAATCTTTTACCTTCGAATATATTAGCCTCATAGGTCTTAAGTTTTATATCTCCTCGTGTTTGTTCTGAGAGGGACAATCTGGTGACCCTGACAACCTCTTCTTTTGCTACTGATAGGAAAACCTCCTGGAATGTAACTCTAGATGCAGTGGCATCCTTCTCTTTTATGAAAATAATATCTAAAGAGAGTTCTGTCAATCGATAATAGTTTGAAATGCCTTCTATTTTAGTCAAAATACATCACTGGGCTGATCCCATTTTCTTGTGTACCTCTAAATATTGGGCTTGAAAAGATGATATATCCATTGATTCTTTTTCGGACAAGCTTATTTTCACCTGCAACTGTCTGACCAATTCTTTGTCTTCCTGTGAATGTTTCTGCATCTCATCAAGGCTGATCTTGAGTTGTTGAATTTCCTGTTTGTTATGGGCTCTAATATGATCAAATCCTTTAGTTATCTCGATCCTGACTCCTTGCTCTACAGTCTTCATTTTATCCTGCAAATGGCTCACCAGTAGATTCTTCTTCTTTAACTTCTCCTTTAGGCTTCCCACTGAAAACTAGTTTTCATTGGTAAAGGATCCTAATGAATCTACCACATCCGTAGAGAAATCTGTTTCTTCTTGGGCCTTTCCATCATACAATACTCTATGCCTCTTGACAGGCACACTCTCCCTCTGATGTATTTCTCTTTTTACCATAGCCTTTCTCTTCTTGCTGAAAACGACGCCGGAAGGGGGCATCTCTTCTACCGAAATAGGTGTGAGGTCTTCTATGAATACCACTTCGGCTCTAGGGTTCCATCTACTGAATTATATCGGTGTGATAGATTGAATGGGGCTGCCGATCTCGATGGATGGTTGTTTCCTGGCTGTATCATTAGCTGATTTACCTGGTGTGAATGGTGGTTGTTCTTCTCCCTTTTTCGTCGAGGCTTTAGCTCGATCACTTGCTGGACTTGTCAATGTGGTATCTCCCACATGAATTGAATCCTTGGTTTTATCCATATGCTCTTGAGTATCCTGTCTACTGGAGCTCCCTGCTTCTTTACTCCGGGTCTCAATTCTCTGAGCAGTTGGAGGTGTCAGGGTTTCTCCCTGCAATACTCTGGGAAGGCTATTTCTTCGATGCTTCTGGAAGTTATAAAACTCGGCCAATTTATTTGGAGCCAGAGCTTGAACTCAACTCAAGACCTTCTGATAGGACCTCACTCCTCGGAATATTTCATCCTGAGGAGAATCTTCATGTTCATATCTTTTCAAATTGCAGAGGGCCATGTGATTACCTATGATCTTCTATGGATCGTGCTTCTTGAATTCGATATTGACCAACTTGATTTCTTCCAGGGCTACGACCTCTAATTTTGAATGGCTGATATCTAGCAAAGAAAATATACCAATTTGCATAGGAAAGACGTGCCACACCCTTTTCTATACTGCTTTCATCTCCTTACTAATTCCCCCATGCACAGTTTGATGTGCTACTTCGCGAAACACCAATCGATATGGAAAAATTTTAGGTAGAGCATGTGGAGGAACCGAACAACCGAAAACCCTAATATAGGAGAAATTCTCTTCAATGTACCAATCTTCTGTCTTACCCAAATTAGTCACTATTTTGTCATAAATCCTGGGAGGTGGGAAACAATATATCGCGGTATGCATCGGCACCACCACCCAGTTGTAGATTCCGTAGAAGAAATCTTTCACTCTATACTCCCAAATTTTCGAATGATAAACATGTATGGGCTCAGCGCTAGTTGGATTCTAGTTCCATCCCATCAAAGGAAAAGGTTTCATAAAACAAATGGCGTCCATGAAGTAAGCCGACATGAAGAATGGGGCAGGTTCCCCCTTGTCTTTACATGACTGATATTATGTAATCTCCTTTACCAAATTGTTTGACAACATCTTGGCCCAATCAAAAGAATACCCGTCTTCTACTATTTTCATAATAGGCACCCATGGTAACAAGAAATGGGTTGTGTTTTCCCCCACGTATAGTCTACACATCATCATTTCTATATACATCATGTGAGGATCTAGTTAGAAAACCGCGTATACGCCATGGGAGTCGACTCTGAACTTCTCAGGGAGAGAACTCCAATCTTTAATTAAGTCGAGCATATTTTTTCCATATTGGGCACATTTATTCTTGTCAAAGTCCACTAAGAAGCTAGCATTGTAAATGAAATTGGGTGTTGTAGACAATTGGTACATTACATGTAAATGTTCTGGCTGGAAATACCCAACTGTGACCTTTTGTGAATTGAAGATGGTCCTGGTCGAGATATCGACGTTTTTCAGTGCCCAACCGATCATATCATTGTAAGGAAGGAGTCTAGGCCTTGTTGCTATCTTATGTAGCTATGATTGGGCAATAGTTTTGTATTTGGTAGCTAGGGTCTCAGTCTCCTCGTCACCTGAATTGTCTGGGTAGTTGACCAATTCATGTTGTAGAATATTGAATACATGTGTCCAGGATTTAATGGTGTCTATACTTCTGGGCGAAGTGTTGGAAAGGATATTTGTGTTCTAGTTCGAACTTTCACCATGTGCTATAGTTTCTTTTCGTGGATCCATGGTATCATGCCTCAAAACTCTGTTATTTGTCACAGGAAATGCATAAAATTCTTTATTCTTAAAACTTACTGCTCAGTAAAAAACGCAGAATGAAATTCGAAATTCAATATCCTTTTCCTTTAATTGCATTGATTTACCAATACCTCTACTAACGAAGCATTTACTTTCCTTAATGAATAAGATTTAGGCGGTGGTCCAGTATCTCATTTGGAATGATTGCCTTAAATCAATTATTAATGTCATTAATTTTCGGGAAAAACATAGATGAAATTTGAATTTATCCGAGTCATTATTCAACGAAGGATTAATTACGTGATGATCGTCATTAATGCACCAGTTAATCACACTTATCGTTAAGTAAATTTCATAATTTCAGATCTCGGGATATCCTATAAAATTTCAAGGTATGACTTCTGAAATGCAAAATCGTGATGTGATTAATTAATTTTAATCATGTTTAACCCTTTTAAATAATCGTGATTAACCTAAAAAAATTTGGGGTTTCGGGTCTCGGGATATTGATAGTCATTCGAGGCAAGATCCCAGAAACGTGAAATCGTGATATGATTAATTAACCGTTAATCATTTTTAATCTTTAATTAATCTGGTTTAATGCTTAAGAAATTTTCGCGATTTCAGATATCAGGACTTTGGAATTGCTACATGTTGAAATGTCTGCATCACAAAACTCCGAAACCCGACATTTCGAATGTAGTCTTTAGTGATTTGACTTTTTAACGAGTAGGTGGCTCCATAAATTTTAAGATATTAGGATCGTTAGATTAGCTGTAAGACTTCATCAAGTGTGAGAATCAAGCACATTTTGTTTTTATATAAAAGAGAATGAAAACTATTCAAAGTCTAAATGTTTGGAAATTTATATGTGTTCCAACAACATCCATCCACTTATGATATCCATCTAAGTCTCAAACTTTGCATGCAACCAACTGAACTCATCTCCAATGTCTTTCCATATCCACACCTTGAATGTTTCCACTTCAAGGCACCATGCATCCACCACCCGACTATCAATTCATAATGCTGCTAACTAACTCTTGTGACTCTGCAAAGAGTCACCTTGTATGAAGGTTGCGGTCAGCCAACTCGTCCAACAACCTAGCTCAACTCAATTGCCGGTTGTGGCGCTGCTCTAGGTGACCCACACCCAAGTGTTTCACCTTGTTGCAACCCAAAAATTCTCCTCTTTATGATCACTTCTGTGATCACCCTTTTCGTTTCGGTTTTGTGATCACTTATGTAGTTAGATTTGTGACAAATCATGCAACAATCCTAAGTTCAACTACCTTGCCCAACTGTTGATCAATTATCCCAACAAACCATTGTGTTTGGTCTCTCAAGGTGTTCACATCATGTCCTACACTGACTTTCATCACATATCAAACCAACCAAGTATGTACCCAAACTGTCTTTGTGATCAAGACTGCGACAAGTTTTGCGACGAGTTGTGTGATCACCCACCCTATCCAAGTGCTTGATTTCACCACAAACTATTGATTTGGATTATTTTCAACACAAAATGAGAGCAGAGATATAATAAATAAATGTACATAGATATATCAGATATCCAATAATATAATAGATATATACAAGAGATATAACCATAAACACAGAGATACAATAATACACAATTTCTATTAATGAGCGAAATGTACAAAACTGTAGAAATACAGAGTGAAAGACTTGCTAGAATTGTGGCAACTTATCTTTGAGAAGAGATGTGATGGATACTCGCATTTGCAAGAAGTTGATTACAATGAGGCTCTAAAGGCCCTTTTAACATAAATAAAATCCAAAACCCTAACCCCGGAAGATGAAAAGCCAACAATTTTGTGGGCCCCGTTTTGGGTAGTTTGGTGTATCAACTTCCTAGGGGCATAACTTTGGCATACGATCTCTATTTGGGGTGCACAATAGATTGTTGGAAATGTATCATCGAGGATATTCATTTTGGGGGATCAATCAGAGCCTTTGGTAATCATCGAGGTGCTCAAACTAAAAAAAAAATCCATTTAGACCCTCAAAATGGCCTCGGAAGTTTAGGAACCGAAAAACTGTTAAAATTAGTAACTTTCTAGAAGACTGTTTTGAGCCATTTGGAATAGGTGGGTGGCCACCGATATCCACCTGGATCAATCCTCCCTCCTTAGGAATCAATGTTCTCCATTTCATTGAGTTCCTGTGGGAGACGAAAAAGCGTTTGTTGAATCTACATCTTGATGAGCTACTTGCCTTGTTGGAGAATTTGCGTTGCTTAGCTTGTTGAAGGTTGTCATGAACCTGTGGCTGGAAGGGTTGGACCTTTTTAACCAGTCTGGCTACATGAGATGACTGTGTGTAGATACAATCCTTGCTCTTTGCTTCAATCTTGTTGACCTTCTTCTGCTGGACATAAGGTGCTTAGGCCGAGGATGCAGTGGTTGTGGTGTTCTTTTGTTCACCTTTTGAACAGACTGTGAAGAAGCTAAATTTTGAAGTATGTGATACTACCTTGTGACATTGTTTAGGTGGGATAGTAGTTGGAACTACCTTTGGAATCCTCTAGATATGACCCCCTAGAGTAACAATGACACTACAAGGTCGAGACTCATAAATATCATGGTGCTTCCACATATATAGTTGTCCCAAACGAACATCACAGACATCCAGCGAGGCAACATCACATAATACCCCATCCTTGAAGGGTTGGATGTCATATGACAATCGACAATGCTGGTTGACACATATATCTCATCCCTAGCGAAGCCACCCGATGTTGTATGGTTGTGGGTATGGTGTTGTCGACAATCCCAACTTTTTGATGACCTCTGCTGAGATGAGGTTATTTTAGCTTCCGCTATCAACAATAAAATGTAGTGGGGTCCCCTTCACCCACTTTTGTGAATGAAAAAGGAACTCCCCCTCTTCAGGATATGTTGGTTCTTATGGTTGAATGGTTGTGGTCGCAACAGTAGCAGTGGGGTTTGTGTTGATGTTATGTCTTTTCCCATTATTTTCTGCATCATATTC
Source organism: Picea engelmannii (assembly GCA_009831015.1). NCBI lineage: Eukaryota > Viridiplantae > Streptophyta > Pinopsida > Pinales > Pinaceae > Picea > Picea engelmannii. Next base: position 12,277 of record ML841527.1, on the reverse strand, counting down.
CAAATTAGGGTTGATGATATGTCTTTGATCTCGACCAACAATGATTGTTTTGAATGACATTCATTGGTGTTGTGCCAGGGAATTTTGTGGAAATCGTACCACTTTCCAGTGTCCTTCTTCGTCTTTTTGTTACCCTTCTTTTCATGTGGCTTGGATTGGTTTTTTGAAGGATGGTTGTTAAGGCCCTCTTTACCGTTCTTTGGTTGTAACAGATTTGCAGACCCAAACTCTCGCTTGTTCTGGTGCTTAAATTTCTGCTTGATTTTAACAACATATCAATAACCAACACCCAGTGATGAGATGTACAAAAAAAACCATTTTAGTTTGGATGTATCTATGTAGAGCCCCCACGGTATTTCAGAACCAAATGTCACTCAGAGTCTTTGATACCCAACTTGGTGTGCAAGTTATGGAAGGTATTGGTGAACTCTGACACTGCTTGGCTCCTCTTTTGATGTAGTGTGGTCTATCTCATGTAATAGTCGTCATAGTTACCAACATGGTAATATTGTTCCTTAACCACATCCACAAAAAATTCCTAAGTGGGATTGACACCATATATTCTAGAATCCTCTATGGAACTTTGCTTCTAGTAAGTTTTCCACCAATGTTTGACATGGGCGAGAGCCTTAAGGAGTGCGAAGGTGATATTTTCCCTGTCGAAAAAATTGTGAATAGAGAAATAACCTTCTAGCAGATTTAACCATTTTTCTAGGGAATCCACATCTATCTAACCTTAAAATATGGGAATATCAAAATTGACTTGTACTTTGAAAGGAGAGGTTATTCCAAAGTGGTCTCTTGATGAAGACGTTCCTGCTGTTATCAACAAGCATTGAAGGATGTGGGAAAAATTCTCCATCATTTCATCCCTTTGTCGCGTGAGAGCTTACTCAAGCAACAGATTAATAAAATCTTTTGCTTCCTTGTTTTTATTTTTTTCCTCCATGGAGGGTTTCTTGGGAATTTGAGAGATATTTTCCTCAAGATAGACAAGCTCAAGACCCAACTTTCTATACTCGGACCTCATTGGGGACATGCACTGGAAAACGATCAAGAGCAACCTGCTCTGATACCACTGGTCTGCATTATTTTCGGCACGAAATGATAGAGAAAATATAATAAAGAAATGTATAGAGATATATCAGATATCCAATAATATAATAGATATATATCAAAGATATAACCATAAACACAGAGATACAGTAATACACAATTTCTATTAATGAGCAAAATGTACAAAATTGTAGAAATACAGAGTGGAAGACTCGCTAGAATGGTGGTAGCTTATCTATGAGAAGAGATGTGATGACTACGCACATTTGAAAGAATATGATTACAATGAGGCTCTAAAGGCCTTTTTAACATAAATAAAATCCAAAACCCTAACCCCGAAAGATGAAAATCCAACAATTTTGTGGACCCCGTTTTGGGTAGTTTGGTGTATCAACTTCCCGGGGGCATAAATTTGGAATACGATCTTCATTTGGGGTAGACGATAGCTTGTTGGAAAGGTATCATCTAGGAGATTCATTTTTGGGGCTCAATAAGATCCTTTGGCCATCATTTAGGTGCTCGATTCCGAAAAAATTCATTTAGGCCCTCAAAATGGCCCCCAAAGTTTAGGAACCAAAAAAATGCTAAAAATAGTAAATTGTTAGAAGTTTTTTTTGAGCCAGTTGGAATAGGTGGGTGGCCACTGATATCCACCTAGATCAACTATGATCTCGGTCTGCACAAGGTGTGAGCTCGGACCAACGTCTCCATTCTACTATCAACCGAACCTCTGTCATAAGTCCGATGCAAATTCTGTGATGAACATGTTCGCTACACTGAACCATTCACCAATCCTGCGAACGTTCCCAATGGAATACCTTCACAATAAAAAACCTTCTCAACAAGTGCATCCCCCACCACAACGTTTTTGACTGCAGTAGTGGTGAAGAGTCAATTCTTCTCTGATACCATCTATCATGTCCCCATAGTGTGCCTAGCCAGATCTTGTGATCATGAACCTCTTGAGGACGTGTGACACCACGACATTTCTCAATTGGCTTATTGAAAACACTAAGGATATTTGTTCTAGACTACACCCATTCACCTAGATCATACCCATACTCCATTCTAGGCTACCAGAGAGTCACACTCCTACTCTAGTGCAACTTTTGTATACTTAGACAATTGTTAACAAATTTAATACTTAGTCATACTTAATCATGCATCCATGAACATGAGAAGCCAAGAGAACAACAATAGAACAAACAAAATACATACACATATATAGTGTGGGTGACACAAATGTTCCTAACACCTAGTTAAGTCTTTGTTATTGTGAAACAGTTAGAATATGAGCACTACCAACTCGGTTTACAACTCAACGGAGTCAAATGACTCGCCTCACCTCACCAAGACACTCATACACATATTAATCACCAAGAATCTTCGTCGCAACTGTCTCCTCAACCACCTGTGGTGCACCTCAAATGTGTTTTCAATCACAGACTTGTTTTCTCTTCATTTCTACAAACTTAACAAATTTTGGTTCTGCCTCACACATGCCTCCAACAGATCTGTATTTTCCAGACTTCCTGTTAAGCCCTAATATTGGTTCATTACCCATTAATTGGGGCATATTATATTAGTAATTTTATTTTATTTATGTCATCTTTAGGCCATTAGTTGTAATTATACCTCCTAGTCTCCTATATATACCAAGGAGACATTTTCATTTTGAATCATCTTGTACTTGAAC
>ML841526.1:56603-72251 GCA_009831015.1 Picea engelmannii | reverse complement strand
GATCACTCTATGTCAGGAACATATCGTGACCGTCGGATTTCCTAACTACAAATGCATACTAATGCATACTAAAGAAACACACTAGAAAACACAATTTTACCTAATGACGCAATAGACCAAGTAGATCTTACTAACTCCTAAGTGTCTAAACATCCTAATAGTCCATAGCACTAGATATTACGAGAATATGAATAAAGAGCCCAAGCGACAAATCTTTGTGGGCGTAGCCCCAAGAGGGGCAAACCATGGTATATCTATGTTTTCTGTGAATGTATGCAGTGTTTTTGATTGTATTTTCTTTAGTAAGTTTATGTTGAATATGTTAAATGATAAAAGAAAATAACATTGCGCACTAAGAATAAACTAATGGAATCTAAAGAATATATTTAAGTAAATGAATGTCAGAGCTAGTGGTTAGATTTGAATCTTATGGTACAGTAGATGAATACTTTTTATTGAACACATGTGGCTATAATGGTTAATGAAGTCCTATTAGAATAGTTGTGAAATTGGCCTGGAATAATATCTAATGAGGGTTATATGTCTAACAATGTGTAGATCCAATTCCTCTGAGAGAGAAACACATCCCATCCCAGGGCTATATACATATGAGTTTGGTGGCCACCCATAGAACCATCTTGAGTGAGACTGTGCAGTGTACTTTGTGCATTGTGTTTCCTTCTAGTATATAGGAGGTCAATGGAAGAAGGGAAGTTGGTAATCCTGAAGTCAGAACTTGGTTCAGCCCAATAGTAAACCAACATGTTGGTTTTGTATCTATGTTAATAGTTAACTGGTATAATCCTCTTCCTCAAAGATGCATTACCATCTTCTCCTCCCAAGCAAATAAATTTTATAGTGTAAGAATGAATTCTTTAAGAAATTCCATTTTTCCTTTGTCTTCAATCTTCGATACCTGCAAAAGTATTTTGGTGTGTATTTTGCCTAGTAGTCTGTCGGATCTTATACCATCTAAATGTGTTGAACCTGCATAGAATATATCTAGATGGGAATTGAAATACACAGTTGCAGAGAAAATATGAGAAAAGAAAAGAACGAGAGAAAGAATGGAAGAATTATCATTAATCAAATGAATGAATGATAATTTACACATGATATACTATGTATAACTAAACCAATGTGCATTGGAGGAGAATCCAATGCACCATAGTGTTGTTCTAGAGTGATTTGGACACACACCAGTAGTTACGGGAGTAAACTGACACCTACTCTAGTCTCTCAGGCAGTTACGAGAGTGAATTGCCACTTAGATGAGTTAAGTAGTCTATCATTTTTCAGTTAACTGACTGAAACAGAGTGAAGTGAGGAGGAGATTATGGAATCATGAGTAATGCATTAGTCTGGTGATGATCCCAAGGACAATGAGAATTAGCTAGTGATGATCCCAATGTTGCAAGGTGATAATCCCAATGTGGCATCTAGACTCCACTCAACTGATCAAACTGAAGTGTGAAGTGAAGAGAATACTCTCCCTAAAATATAGGATACTAAATAATGACTAATAAACATAGGGAAAAGTTTAGGAAAAATAAATCCTAGGTGTGTGTGAAGTATCTCCAACAATTTTCTTAAGAAAAGATTTAGAGAAATCCAAGATTCAAATAAAATTCATAAATGGATATGAAACCCTAGATAAAATATTGAGTAATCAAAGGTCACCACATGCCAAGACAGGGCTAGGATATAAAGAAATTTTAAACATTTTCAAAGGTGAATCAAGCACCAACAAGTCAACCAGTGGAAATACTACAAGTTATGAAAATGTTCTCAAGGGAACCAATAGTCAACCAATCAATGCAAAATATGAAAAAAAGGGGTAGTTCAAACAAAATCAACCCTATTATGAAGCAAGAAATAAATAAGAGTTTGAATATTATCAATTTGGAAGAAAAATATCATTTCCCACAAGTAAGTTTTTTAATCTAAGGCATCCAAATTTATTTTATGGATATTGTTTCTCTTGTGGAAATTTTGGACACAAGGTTGTAAGTTGTAGACTTTTTATATATAACAGAAATATAAGAATAAGATCAAACAAATATCAAAAGGATATGGTTCAAAATTATTTCTCTCCTTTACTAAATGACATCGAGTGCCACATATGAAATAATTTTGGACACAAATAAAGTGAATGCAGAAGCAAGTTGTTTCCTATCTTTAAGAAAAACAAAAAATAAAACATTACCAAAGTGGAAATAAATGGTACATTGACAGTGGCTGATCCAAGCACATGACATGAGATAAAAGTAAGTTTGAATTCTTAACTGAAGAAAAAGGTGGTAATGTCACTTTTGGAAACAATTCTCGAAATAAATTTGACGAAAAGGGACAATTGTTTTAGATGAAGATAAAAAGGGAAAGACCAAATCACAGAATGTACTATATGTTGATGGCCTAAAACATAACTTATTGGGTGTAAATCAAATGTGTGACCAAGAACACAATGTTATTTTTCATTCAAGAGGATGTGAGGTAATGGATGAAAATACAGGGAATATTGTGGTAAAGGTAGTCAGAACTTCAAGGAATGTGTATGTTTTAGAAGAAGGCAAATAAAAATGTTGCATTGGTAAAACTAATGAAAGTTGGATTTGTCATAGAATACTAGGTCATATCAATTTTGATCATCTTGTTAAGATCGAAAGGAAATATGATGTAAGATATATGCTTAAAATATACAAACTTGAGAATATTATCTACAAGTCATGTCAGCTTGGAAAACAATCAAGATTTTAATTCAAGGAAATAGAACACTCCACCAATCGACCTCTTGAGTTGATTCATATAGATATTTGTGTCCCTACTAGTACAAAATCCCCCATAGGTGAAATATACTTCATTTTTTTAATTGATGACTATATCAAAATGGATTGGGTGGGACTATTGAGGCATAAATTTGAAGCTTTTGAAAAATTTAAAATTTTCAAGGATTACGCAGAAAATAAAATGGACTTAAAAATCAAATGTGTAATGTTAAATAGAGGAGGAGAATTCACATCTAATGAATTCAATAGTTTATGTGGAAAACATGGGATCGAGAGACATATTTCTATTGCGAGAACCCCTCAACATAATGGAGTAGTGGAAAGGATGACCAAAACTGTTCAAGAGATGGCCATAGCCATGCTTGATGAATTAGAGGTACCTAAAACCTTTTGGGGAGAAGTTGTTCAAACTACTTTTAACATCCTCAACAAAGCACACATATTAGTAAATAGTGATAGAAAACCCTATGAGTTGTGGCATGGAAGACTAGCATCAATAAAGCACTTGAAAATATTTGGAAAAAAATGCTACATTAAAAGAAATGATGATAACTTAGGAAACTTTGATTCCAGAGAAGATGAAGGTACCATATTAGGATACTCCTCTAGAAGTAAAGGATACAAATTCTACAACACAAGGATCCACAAGATAGTTGAGAGTATTGATGTAAAGGTAAATGAAGGACCATTTTATCCAGTGAGACTCCAATATCAGGTTGACTCAAATGAAGAACCAATGAACAATGAAACAAAAAATGAAAACATAAATGGGAATCAAGAAGAAAAGGATTCAAAAGAGTGGGAAAGAATGGAAACGTCACAACCAAAGACTCCATCAAGGTATCTTCAAAAACATCATCCAGAAGGTCAATTTCTTGAAAATAAGGAGAGAGGTGTACTAACTAGAAGACAAATTATAGATACATATACCTCTGCAAACTTTGCACTATTGTCCATGATTGAACCCAAAAATTTTCTACAAGTAAGATAGGATGAACATTGGATCAAAGATATGAATGAATAACTAGACTAAATGGAGAAAAATCAGACATGGGATGTTGTTCCAAGACCAAAATACAAAAAGGTAATTGGAACTAAATGGGTATACATAAACAAGTTGAATGAAGATGGACAGGTAGTTAGAAACAAGACCATATTGTTATGCAGAGGGTATGCTCAAGTTGAAGGAGTGGAGTTTGAAGAAACGTTTACCCATGTTGCAAGAATTGAAGCCATCATGATGCTTTTGGATTTTTCATGCTAAAAAAATTAAAACTTTATCAGATGGATGTCAAATCATATTTTTAAATGGTGACCTTGAGGAAGAAGTGTATGTGGAGCAACCATAAGGATTTTTGCTAACTGAAAAATAATGATTATGTTTGGAGATTAAAGAAAGATTTGCATGGGACAAAATAGGCTCCAAGAGCTTGGTATTACATATTAGACATGTATTTTCACTAGAAAGGATTAAAAAAGGAAGCATCTGATAGTAAATTATACATCAAGGATGAAGGTAATGATCTTTTAATTATTGTGGTATATGTTGACGACATTATTTTTGGTATAAATATTGAATTGATGAGTAAGAAGTTTGCAGCTCTAATGCAACAAGAGTTTGAGATGTCCATGTTAGGATAACTCTTTTTCTTCCTTGTTTTACAAATTCATCAATCTGAAAAAAAGAATTTTTATCTCCCAAGGTAAATATTTGAAGGAAATTTTGAGAAAGTTTGCAATGGAAAATTGTGTACTAGTAAGTGCTCCTATGACTACCACTTGCAAAATCAGCAAGGATGATGATGCTTCAAAGGTAGATCAAACCATGTACATATCCATGATAGGTCCTCTATCTCATAGCTTCAAGACTTGACATCATTGAAGTTGTTGGTTTGGTAGGCAAGATTCAGTCAAATCCCAAGGATACTCATATTCTTGCAGTCAAGAGAATATTAAGTTATTTGCAAGGAACTAGTAATTATGCACTGTGGTATCCAAAAGCTACAGACCTTGTTCTCAGAGATTATACAGATGTAGATTGGACAGGCATTATTGATGATAGAAAAGGCATGAGTGGAGGTGAATTTTTCCTTGGTAGTTGTGTACTATCTTGGCTCAGCAAGAAACAAACTTTTATTTCCCTCTCTACAACTGAAGCAAAGTATATAGCTACAACATCCTGTTTTACACAAATCTTGTGGATAAATACCAATATTAAGGATATTCAAGTTCCTTGTGAGCAACCTGTTTCCATCATGTGTGAAAACACAAGTGTTATCAATATCTCCAAAAATATTGTTCAACGCTCTAAAACTAAGCATATTCCCATCAAGTATCACTTTCTCAGAGAACAAGTTCAATATCAGGTGGTTATATTATAATATATTCCTTCCAAAGAGTATATTGCAGATATATTTACTAATCCATTACCTAGGGACTCTTTTGAGTACCTCAAAGAGAAGTTGGGATTCATTCTCACTCTACATTCAAATGTATAAAACTTCATTATAGTTTTGAGGCTACCCAGCCTCAAGGGAAGACACTCTCAGGATGTGTGTAGTCAGTAGGGAATATCTCTTTTCCATTGATGTCAAAGGGGGGATAAAAATAGAGCTACGACAAAGAGGAAGCTATCACAAAATGAGCATACAAAAGGGGGGAGTATCTCAACAATAGTGTTTCCATCAATGCCAAAGGGGTATTTTGTTGATAATAGTTTTCATCGATGTCAAACTCAGTGGATTTTGTAGGAACAACGTAGTTGATGTGTGCACATTATCATGAATCAATGGAGTCAAACTTAGTGGATTCTGCAGAAACAATGCAGTTGATGTGTGCACAATATCATGTGAAGACTTAGATGACATGTGCGTGGTATTGTGTGTATGCAGTAAGAAATGTGTCACAGTAAGAAAAGTGTTGGATGTCACATAAAGAAGGTCAGAAGTTAGTGCAAAACTGTGAAAGTGTGATAGTGTGATAGTGGAAATTGCAATAGAGTGATGGTGTGATAGTGTGACAATGTGAAAGCATGACAGTGTGACAATGGACAGTGCACTAGAGTGATAGTGCGACAATGCGACAGTGGAATGATACAATAGTGTGATAGTGCAATGGTGTGACAGCGACAATGTGACAATGTATAGTGCAATGGTGTGACAGTGAAACATTTTGATAGTGCGACAATGAGTAGTATGGAACTTAGTGGTATAGTCTACGCGTTATGGATTGTGCATTATAGACTGTGACGGGACTATGAAGAAATTGTTTTGATTTGACTTGGTCCATTTGATTTAGTTAAAGAATGTTTGATAACAAAAACTTTTCCACAATGTAACCATTATATATCCATACATTATTATAATTGACATGATCTTTATTTGGTCAAAGGTTATCCATAATGTAACCGCCATAATTTATTTAAACAAATTACAACTAACATCATTTTGATATATTAAAATTTTGTCCACATTGTAAATGCAATGCATCCACATACAGGAAGGTGGACTCAGAAAAAATTCTATAAGTATGGATAGACTTTGATTGTGAAGTGTGCATATGTGAATAGAAGAAAAACGATTGTAATTGTTTACAAGAACAAAAATACAGGTTTGATAGCTTACATTTGAAGGTTTATTTTTTTTATAAAACTATGGTGGTAAGTTGGTGCTAGGTTTTATGAGTTGGTGTTGAGCAATGAGGATTGGTGTCCTTAGTAGGTTGGTTACTGTGAAGTCACTGAATTGGTTCTTAGTCTAGGGAGTTGGTTCTTCCTTCTAGTTGGTACTACTAAAACTAGGGGGTTGGAGCCTCCTTTTAGTTGGAGCTGATAAATCTGGGGAGTGGGTGCTTCCTTCGAGTAGGTGTTGGTAAAAAAATGATTTTGTGCTCACACAAAGAATTGGCGTTCTCATTGTAACTTATTGGTACATGCATTATTAAAGAATAAGAAGAAAATATTTATGGTTTTCTCCCTTTATGGGTTCCCACATAAAATCTTGGTGTACTATGTTCATTGTGACGCTTTTCATTTTTTCTTTTCATTAAGTGTGTTGGTTTAGTTTCTGTGTTGTTTTGATTGATGGGAATTGTTTTTATTTCTACTTTTTCTTGTCATTAAGTGCACACTACTGATAACTTAAATGATTGGAAGAAAAGAAAAATACAGAGATTTAATACAGTATCGATTCATCCCCCCTCTCAGTATTGTTGTGAGTTTCGATAGTGGTAAAATAAAATAATAATTATTATGTAATATTGATTCACCCCCATATTAGTATTCCATCAATTGGTATCAGAGCAGACTCCTTCAGAAACAACCTGACCGTTGGAAGGCGAATAATCACAATGGAGGAACAGGAAGGGTTCTCCACAAACAAAGCCCCAAGATTTTATGGGTCATAATATGTCTTTTAGAAAGTAAGAATGCAAGAATTTTTTATTTCTCTCATATATGATGTGTGAGCTTCAGTAGTAAATGTTTACAAATCTCTAAACAATCCTCCAATATGACTGAAATTAGGCTCAGTAACAATAATTCTAGGGCCAGGAATTCCATTCTTTGCAGATTGAAAAAATCAATATATACCAAAGTCATGTACTATGCCTCAGCTAAAAATATGTGCGACAAACTAAAAACAATTTATGAAGGATATGAGAAGGTTAAGAGATAAATGTTACAAGTCTATAAAATACAATTTGAGACTCTCAATATGAATGAAGAAGAGAACATTACAAATGATGTTCTTCATGTGGATGAGGTTTTCAACTCCATAAAATGATTATTAGAAGATGTTGAATAAGTTATTGTTGTATAGAATGTGCTCAAGTCACTTCCCTCGATATTTAATCCAAATTTATCAATTTTTGAAGAAATGAATGATTTTGACAAACTAACAGTGGATGAGTTGCATGGAACACTAACTGCATATAAAATGATAATAGAACAGGATAACCCACCAAGAAAATCAAGGAAGGTAGAAACATTTAAAGCATCAAAGAGGACAGAGTGAAAAATAAGTGATTGATCAAACAACGAATTGGATGAGGAAGAAGAAAACTTGTCAGGATGCTCAAAAACATATACAAAGGTAAGCTCCCATTCAAATGTTTTAATTATGGAAAAATATGACACTTTTCTCATAAATTTCCTTATGAAAAAACCGATGTGTAAGAAGAATTTAATTTCAAGAAAACCAACAAAAGGAATATTGAAAAGAAGAAAAAACCTTACAAACAAAGGAAGAATATATATACCAATGAAGATAATATCTCATTAGATGATAATGACAATGAAGTAGGCGAGATTATATTTATGGTTATGGAAACACAAACAAATGAAGATACATAATTAATAGAAGAAAACAACTCGGTTAAAGATGCAGAAGAAAATTTTGAAGCAGAACTCATTACTTCCCTAGAAGAAAACTACAGACTTAAGGATGAGAATAGAAAGAAAAAGTGAGAACTACAAAAATATAAAGAGAAGGAATATGATGATAAGGAAACAAATAAAGCCCATAGAGGTTTGTTCTAGTGGCCAGTGAACATACTGTTAAGGTGTTTGTGTGGTTACGCAGGTCACAAGTTCAAACCTTGATTTATCTGGAGGCATGCTTGCGAGTTGTGCGATTCTCTCTAGGGGTTATAAGGTAGCCGACATGATTTGATCCCATGTCACATGAGTAGGATAATGTCGTCGTTGTCGATTCCCCTATTCATAAAAAAAAAAGAGGAAACAAATAAGATAATAATTACATTGAAGTTTCAAGTAGAAGAGAAAATAATATTGAAGAAGTTATAAAGGTTCAACTGAAAGAAAAACAAGATATCTATAGCACTCTTGAATCTTAAATAGTCCACCAAAGAAAGAAGTTGGAGAACTAAGCAAGAAGCTCTACAACCTTAGATGAAATCCTAAATCAAAAAAAGAACCATCATACATAATGGGTCTTGGCTATAGTAACATGAAAGAAGATGTTAATGAAGAAGCATCAACATCTTCAAAAAAACAAGAGAAGAAAGAACCAACAATTATGATGATACTCTCATAAATCCAATCAAAGTTGAAGACCACATAAGGGAAGAACAATATGATCAATAGAAGATAAATTTTACTCACAAAGACTGAATCTATGAAAATATCATATCAATATGGAATCTCATAGCCATGTATGAAAACTCTTTCTATGGCTATTGTTATTCCTGTAATGAATTTGGTTATAAAGCAATAAATTGTTGAACAATTATAAGAAGAAATTACATGAGGAATAACTACCATGATACTTAGGGATTCTCAAGGAGAAATTACAATTCATTTTTTCCCTTGATGAATTACAATCTCATATGTTATAATTACAATAATTTTGGACATATAGCAAAGTACTGCAAAAGTAATCTCAAGCAAGTTTCACCTTTAATGAAAAGAACGTGGGAAAAAAAGAAAGAAAATTCCTTGTTTGTTCAAGAAACTCTTTGTGCTCAGAAAAATAAGGATAAGTGGGTTATTGACAATGGATTCTCTAGTCATATGACAAGAGATAGAAAAAATGTCATCACCTTGAATAAAAATAAGGGCAATTTTACCTTTGGAGACAATGGTATATCGAAGATAGTTGGAAAAGGCACCCTCAATCTTGACAATGGAAAAGATAAAATAGAAGAGGTTTTGTGTGTTTAATATTTAAAACATAATCTTCTTAGTGTAAGTCAGATGTGTAATCAAGGACACAATCTCATATTTACCTCTCGATAATGTGAGATCAAAAAAGAAGACTCGGGAAAGATGATAGAAAAAAGGAATTAGAACTCCAAATAATGTATGTGTTCTTAATGAAATCAATGAAGAAAATTTATTTATAGGACAAATAGTTGAAAGTTGGTTGTGGTACAAAAGAATGGGTCATATGAAATTTGACAATATGGTAAAAATCAATACCAAACAAGAAGTAAGAGACATGCCAAAAATAATAAAACTCTTAAGTACTATTTGTAAGTAGTATCAATATGGAAAATAGTCAAGGGTGAACTTCAAAATAAAGGAATATGCAACTTCCAATCCTTTGGAGCTTGTACATACAGATATTTGTGGACCAACAAGGAATAAATGATTGTAGGGAGAAAGGTACTTCATGTTACTCATTGATGATTATACAAGAATGACTTGGGTTAATTTCCTCAAAAATAAATTTGAAGCATTTGACAAATTCAAGGAATTCAAAGCTCTAGTTGAGAACAAGACAGAGATGAAAATCAAGTGTTTAAGGTTAGACAATGGAGGTGAATTCACATCCAATGAGTTTTTGGAATTCTATGAAGAACAAGGAATATAAATATAGTATGTAGTAGGAATAAATCCTCAACAAAATTGGGTTGTTGAAAGGAAAAACATACATGTACAAGAAATTGCGATAGCAATGATAAACGAAGCATGTCTATTGGAAATTTTTTGAAGAGAAGTAGTTTATACAATTGTATATATCCTGGATAGAGGAAAGATCATAACCAATAGTGACAAGACACCCTATGAACTATGGAAAGGGATACCAACATATGTTAAACACCATAATTTTAAGGAGAAAGTGTTACATCAAACGAGACGATGAGGACTTAGGAAAATTTAACTCCAGATCAGATGAAGGAATATTTCTTGGATACTCATAAAAAAGAAAAGCCTATAGGTGTTACAATAAAAGGACATAGAATATTTTTGAAAGTATTAATTTCAGAATAGATGAATAAATCAAGTACACTAAAGAAGAAAAAGATGAACATGAAGAAGAAGAACAAGAAAATGAAGAAGAACATGAGGAAGAAGAACAAGCAAATGAAGAAGAAAAGGAGGAAGAAGAATAAGAAAATGAAGAAGACATGAAAAAAGAAGAAAAACACCAAGATACACAAACATTATCAAGGTTTGTACAAAAGAATCACCCAGAAAACTTGAATCTTGGTGACAAAAATGATAGAACTCAGAAAATGAGGAAATTGGAAAATAGCTCTGAATAGATGAATCTCTCCTTACTGTCCCAAGTAGAACCTAAGTGATTTATAGAATATAAAAATGATAATTATTGGGTGAATTCTATGGATTAAGAGTTAAATTAGATTGAGAAGAATGAAACTTGGGATCTTGTCCAAAGACCCAAGGATAAAAATGTGATCAAAACTAAATGGGTATTCAAGAACAACTTGAATGAAGATGGAAACTTAACAATCAATAAATCAATACTTGTATGTAAAGGATATTGACGCAAACGCACCACCGGGCACGTCCACTCCCACCAGGACCTTCTTCTTCACTGGCCCGAAGAGCTAAAACGCTCTTCAACCCCTTATCGGGAGGTTTTCACACCCACAGAATGCTCTTTATGATCTTCCCTTATGCTATCAGGAAATTGTACTTCGCGTTATCGCGGATCTTGAACTCACAGAATCAGGTTTTATAAATCCCCGAACCCCAATGACTATTCACCCATGTCTTCCTGCTTCTTATCGAGAATTACTCCATCGAAAAATCGGTACTCATGTTGTCGTAAGTCACTGCTCTCATGAATCCTCGACTCCTGATCTCTGATGGTACCGTTGTACCCCTTTAGCCCCTCTGACTAACTCTTTTTACATGTGACCTGTTGGACCCGAGACCATGGTCCTTTCCCCCTATCGGAGTTTCAGACTTCACGAAACTGAGCGTACAACTTATGTCCTCCGGATCTTTGATCCTCCGATCTCTGATCCTTCGATATCCGATACCACCTGGCGCTAACTCCCAGCAAGATTGGACCTTCCGACACCTTTCCTACGCTCTGGCACCTATGGCCCACTCCTATGGTGATCGGGAAATCGTATTTCGCTATATCATGATTCCTGCTGCACAAATTCATAGACTCTTCCAAGTCCCGATCCCCGAAGTGCGATAACACCTATCCTCCACTTCAACGCTATGGCTGTGGGACCGTCGTGTTTTGGAATTTCGTGATTCCTCCTGCTGTGGTTTTCTCGTCACCGAGAAACCTGAAATGTTGAACCCCGATGCATGTGCAAGTCCTTTCCTCCACGTCACCCCCTTCTCGACGCTCTATCGGGTATCGCTAAGTCGCGAATTCAACCTGCACAAGTTCCTTGTCACATGAAACCCTGAATCTCCGATGGGATGAACCCCGATGACTTCCTGGCTCCTTCCCTACACTCTAAGGCTTTAAACCTTGCACAAATTCCGCTAGATTTGACAACTGTCGAGATTTTTCCAATCTTCCCTGCGAATCCTGACCATTGATTCCTCCTCTTTGAAGGTTTCTCGAGAGTGGCTAAGTGTTTCTTCTCAGCACTTTACCTCTGACACCTGCGCTTGCAGTTCCTTCTCGAACTTTTCTCTGCACAAAAATCCTGCACTCTACTTTAACGATATTATGAAGGTGCTATACCTTCTGAGATTTCCCACTCTGATTCCTTCAGAGGAATTTGTGCGCACCCCTTGCGCTCAACATTCAACAACTTCCCAAGTGTTGAATCTTTTAGACTCTGCGCACTTCCTGCAGCAGTAGTCTTTAGCTTCCTTTGCTCAGGTTCACAACTGAGACTTCTGCTTCAGCCTGCACACTCCTTCCACGACTGCAACAACCCACTCTCACTTCTGGGAAAATGAGAACAAGTTTTAAACTAATTGAGCCTTCATCGACACACTCTTTGTGGATAAATTCAACTGCACACCTTGCAGGAATCTCCTGGATCAGATAGAGAAACAATTGAAACTTATTCTCTTTCAGACTTCAGTTGAAACATGAAATCACATGCATGGAATATACAAAGAAAATGCATACCAAGAAGCAAACATTCATGAGCACATAAACAATATACACAGAGAAAACAACACAAACCATGAGGTTGAATCAAAGTTTCCTTCTATTAATTCAAATGCCTATACATGGGTGTTCTTCATACAATTCTCTGCATGCTCTTCTATTCTTTCTTCTGAATAATGGCTAATGTTACAATGATACAATGAGGGTGTCTATATCCATTTTCCCTCCTTCCATCTAAAATTGTCTAATCTGGAAATAAAACCCTATCTACCTGCATTAAATCTATTAGTTGACTCCTATCTACTTCAGACAAGAGCGTATGGCTCGAGGTCTGATATAATATACAAAATGAACTCCTTCATAAAGGATTCATTAAAGACTTACGCTACAATCCCAAAGCACTTTCAAAAATTTGGGTTTGTTTATCCAGCTGATCTTTGCTTGATGTGCTAGCTCGCTTGCTGAGTTGGCGATGCTCCTGCATCATACTCCTCGGCTTGAAAACTTTCATGGGCTCCTGTCCATGAGCTCTTGCATGGTCTATCCATGCTTTTGAATCTCTTCTTCCATCTCCCAGCTGGCATCTTCCACTGGGTGGTTCTTCCATTTGACCAGATATTCGAAGTATTGCTTCCACCTGGTCTTTTTGTTGACTCTCTTGTCAATTATACGCTCCATCTGTGGCTTTTCTGCAATCGACATCTGCTTCTGCCACTGGATTTCTGGTTGTTCATCACTTCCAGCTCCTGCTTCCTCAGCCTTATATGGATATAAGTCTGAGACATTGAATGTCGGAGATATTCCGATCTGACCTAGAAATTCAATTTCATAAGCATTTTCTCCTAATTTCTTTAGGACTCTGCATGGCCCAATTTTCTTCATTTTTAGCTTGTTGTATGTTCCCCTTGGGAACCTTTCCTTCCTCATATGTGCCAGAACTAGATCACCAACCTCAAACTAAAGTTGTCTCTGATGTTGATCCGCTCTGCGCTTATATTCCTGGTTTGATTCTAGCAATCGCTCCTTCTCTGCAAACTCTTCAGCGCTTGCACTCTTAGTTATTATCTGTCCTGAATCCCTCAGTTCATATACTCCTCTTGGCTACCTACTGTATACAATCTCAAACAGACTTTTTCCTGTGCTCCTAATCACTGAATCATTGTATGTAAAATCTGCCTGTGGCAACACATTGTCCCAACTGTTATGGTGCTATGTCACCAAGCTTCTTAATAAATCTCCCAGACTTCTATTTACCACCTCTATTTTCCCATCCGTCTGTGGATGATAGCTAGAACTAAACATCAAGTTAGCTCCCATATTCTTCCAGAGTGTCCTCTAGAAATGTCCAATGAAGTTTGCATCCCTGTCCGATACTATACTTATGGGTAACCCGTGAAGTCTAACGATCTCCTTGAAAAACAAATTTGTGATATGAGTCGCATCGCTGGTCTTCTGGCATGGAATAAAATGTGCCATTTTGGAAAACCTATCAACCACCACAAATCTCGAATCATGTCCTCTTTGCCTCCTCGATAATCCCAATACAAAATCCATGCTGATTTCATCCCATTGCCTCTTGGGTATGGGTAATGATTGATAGAACCCTGCATTCTGCCTCCTGCCCTTTGAATGCTGGCAAATTCTACATCTGTCAACAAACTTCTTGACTTCCGACCACATCCCTGGCCAAAAGTATGCTTCACTCAGCTTTGAAAATGTCTTTTCGTGGCCAAAATGTCCTGCTAATCTGCCACTGTGCTTCTCTTTTAGCAGATTCTCCCCCATGGAGCAATTTGGAATGCATAACTGATTTCCTCTGAACAACAGTCCATTTTGGATCATGTAATCTATCCACAAGCTTCTATCTCTGAGAACTGGATTCTCAGCTGCTTCATATGCCTCCACAAAATCTGCATCACTTGCATACATGTCCTTAAGATTTTCAAAACCCAATGTCTTGACTCGGAACTCCTGCAGCAACAAACACTTCCTGCTCAAAGAATCAACCACTTTGTTAACAATACCTGAAATGTGTTTAATTAAAAATGTAAAATTCTGCATATACTCTACCAATTTAGCATGTTTCTGATTCAACTTCTCCTATTGAGTCACAAACTGTAATGCATGATTATCACTATATAGAACAAATTCTTTCGGGATCAAGTAATGCCTCCACTTCTTCAACGCCTATTGTTATCACCCCATTAATTATGGGAGTTAACTTATGACTTGGATATTATGGATATTATATGTATCTAGTGTTCTTATTGGCAATTGATTTTCAATTTACAAAAAGAAACGAAAAAGAAAAAAGAAAAAGAAAAAGAAAAAAGAAAAAAGAAAAAGAAAAAGGAAAAAGAAAAAAGAAAAGAAAAAGAAAAGAAAAAGAGGGCAAAAAGAATTGAAACAAAATCTCCATGCAATAACAGTGACTTGGTCATACCTTTCAAGCATGATCAAGTTCTTTTAAATTTTCAATGTTGATAGGTTAGAGAATAAATCTGATCAGACCATCTAATCCTGGTCAGATAGCCCCTAGGTTAGAACTAGTGAATACATCTGGTCAAACCATCTAATCCTGGTCAGATAGCCACTAGGACAGAATTAGTGAATAAGTCTGACCAGAATGTCTAATCCTGGTCAGATATCCCTTAGCAAGAATAATATCTTAACCCAATAATTTAATCTGGGTTATTCGTCTCATGAAAGTAGGTTATAATGTAGATCAACTGCTTGGCCTACCTTGCCCAAATAAAACCAGCTTGATAAAGATGCCACCCCATGTCTCCGTTGCCTAATGTTATTTGAAGTAGTGTCCTCTTGGTGGTGTCTAAGACAAAGTTTGGAAAAAACCCATAAGAAATGCACTAATCCTATTTTTTTCCTACATATGAATTTTCCGCTCCTGACATATGTTTCATTCACTTTCCCATGGTCCAAATCACGGCTCCCAGATCAACGAATCACCCAGCATTCCGGACCCCCCTTTGTGTTCTACCTTTAACGGAGGGGGGGGGTCTGGAATCGGCGATAATATCCATGCAGATCTGGACGGTCCATAA
>ML841526.1:45026-56527 GCA_009831015.1 Picea engelmannii | reverse complement strand
GGGGGGGGGGGGGTTCTGGAATTGGTAATAACTTGGGTGCACATCTAGACGACTCAGATCAAAGAGCTCAAATCTACAGTTCACATCGATTTCTGGACCCCCCCCTCCATTCTGCCTTTAATGGAGGGGGGGGGTCCGGAATCGGCATTAAAGAACACGCTGAGATATACGGTCAGAAAGGAGGCGTGCAGATCCATGGCTCACAATGGATTTCGGACCCCCCCTGGTGTCCTGCTTTTAATCAAAGGGGGGGGGTCCAGAATAGATATTTCCCACAGGTGGGCCCATTGTCACAGGTGGCACAAGTCTATTGGTTCTCAAGTCTCGTCCCTCACATGGGGTCTGACAGCCGCCACTCATGGACGTCATCCTCCACTAAGTCCACTTGTCCCACTTGCTTCCAAGTTTGAGTCCCATCCCATAACTAATGTCAGCCATGCTGTCATACCTTTACCCTTCCACTCATGAACGACCCTTTTGGAGACTTTTACCTCCAATCACCAACCTCCACGTCACCCTTCCGTATACTTTGGCCACCGTCATCTGCCAACTCATCCCAAGTGGCCCGTTGTCAATTAATAATTGGGCAATATACCCGTTGTCATGCTGACCATTTTCCCGTGTCCAACCGACCCATTTTTGAATAAAACTATCGTTCTCCCTGTTCATTCGATATTTATCCATCGCGCCAGAAATCTCCTATTCCTCCATTGCTTTCGTATCACCTTCACCCGTAGTTTTTCAACCCCACTAACGTATTGTTTGTTGCAGGTATAGTTTCCAAAATGGTGTCAAAGTCTAGACAAGCAGAAGAAGAAGAAAATCTTTTTCTTCCTCCTCCTATTGACCTGGATAAAGTCCACTTGGTCGATAAAGATCGATTGATAGCAGACACTATTTGCAGTTTTGACTTTTATGATCTGCAGTCATGGCTCCGGGAAGTGTTCCTGGACCAGAGTGACGAAATTGGACTCTGGGAGTCCAATTTGCCTCTATATATCTTCCCCCAAATTTATCATTTCCCAGAATTCACCCTCAAATGCCAAGCCCATTACGTCCCCGACCAGAAAGCCATTGTTTCTTCATCTGGAGACGTCCTCTTCTTCATCACCCCAGAAGATATTGACCAGATGATGCAGATAACCCATGTTGAATCTACGTCCCCGTTCAACTTAGAAGTCCTCACTGAACTATACCAGAAAATGACTTTTCTTCAGAGAGCTCAGATATTCGATCTTTTTCTCCCCACTTCCTCTCCACTCCCTTCCACTAATCCCCCCTACCCTTCTTCTATGTTCTCTACCAAAGGAAATCAAATCATCTCTTCCCTGTGTGCCCTGCTTGGTTACTATTCTGATCAATGGGTAGATGAGCCCATCCTGGGTTTTCTATCCGTCTTCTCAAATGATGAACAACCAACCACACAGTTCAACTACAACACTTTCCTAGCCAATAGCATCCATGAACAATATGTGAATTTCGCCACAGAGGGCATGGTCAGGTATTCATCCATTCTGACTTACATGTTCTTATATTTCTAGGCCGACAAGTTCAGTTTCTCCATGCAGAAGATGGACGCCGATGAGAGGCCCCAGCCGGTCACAGCATGGACTTCTCTTCTGAAACACAATTCTATTGAATACGACTTCAAAGCGTTCATTGACCAGTTTTACCACCCTGTGGTAAGCATGTTAAGTGGCATGCCTGAGCCATGAATAAATGATGAAGTCCGGAGAATTCTAAACCTCTCGGACAATGCGAAGATAGGAGACTGGTGCTTGTATCAAAATCACTCTGAGATCTGAGTTTACGGGTGCGAATTGGCACCTTACAAGCTGCCAAGATATATACCGGTAAGAATTTTTGCATTGGAATATATTAGAAAAATAATGAATTCTGATGATATTCACTCTGTTTCCCTTAAGAAGAAGCAACAATTGTGGATCAAAGGGCAGATTGGCTCTTTCATCTGCAATAGTAGAGGCGCAGGTGATGAAGCAGACAGAATGTTAAGGGATATGAAATTCCTTACAAGTTTCACCTGACATTATGATCCCTGCGGGATCATTTTTGAAATGAGAGTGAAAAATAAAAATGTCCCATATGCGCATGAGCCCAAGCCAGAAATCGAGAGATTTGCAAATCAGACAGAATGGGAGCCCGATACGTTGGTGGACGTGGAACAACAGATTGACGTTGAACAGCAGACGCCTCCAACGAGTATTTTACCCACCACCACACCTCAGTTCCCCAAGGAGAAGAGGCCCCGACAGGAATCCTCTCTTCCTGTAATGGAGGTGTCATCAGAGGAATTTCAAACACACTCCAAAAAGCCAAGGAAAGTTTCAGTGCCCGGCGCAACAATAGAGCAGGAAATTTCAACTACCACAGTATCAACCACAAAGGTCAAGCCAGTCACTCTCCCTTTCGGCTCAAGTTAGCATAAAGCAATAACACCAGCTATAAAATCCACAGATTCTCCACAGATGCTCCACCAAGCAAGACCGGGCCCAAGTTGGGCATTTTTGAAAAGTATGATTTGATCAAGAAGAAAAACCAGACTCTTACTACCAACACTTATGCCCAGTTCCAGAAGCAGTCGTTCACAACTCAACATAGGCTTCTTTCAGCATTTGACACAGAAAAAGGTAGGATGCATATGGCTTACCTCCAAGCACAAGTGTCGGATCCCAAGGTTATATCAGATTATAAAAGGGCCACATTTGAGTTTCAGTCTAAAGACGTGCATCCAGCAGATCAGATGGATCTGCACAAGCAAACTGGTGAGATGGTTTTCCACACTTTGGCCCACGCTACAACTTCTGCATCAAAATTTCGGGTAGCTTTGAGCAATGCCCAGACCCAACTGAAGCTGGAGAAAATATCATCATTCACAAAGGACAACAAAATCAAGACGTTGGAGGAGCTAGTCCTCAAGATCAGTTACGACCCTGTGAACATCAAGGTTACTGAAGAGATGATCAAAAAGAAAAATGCTGACATCGCATCCTTAATAAAACAGCTAAAGCTCCCTCCCACAGAGGACCCACAGGCAAAGGAGATAGCCGAAAAGGAAGGGGAAAAGGATGAGATGTTAAAGTTACTCATGGAGCAGAATGCTCAGCTAAGGGAAATGGAGGCTGAGATGGAAAGACAACTAAAAGAGAAAGAGAAAGAAAAGACAATGGAAGGCATCCCATTAAGTGCTATCCCAATTGCAGGATTGAGCACAGAAACAGTGACAGCCATTCCATCTGCTGCATCAGTGCCGCTACCGAAGGGAACAACAGACTTGGCCAAGTCTATGGAGAGGATGAACCTGCAAGAGTCAGAAATCAATAGGCTTAAGAAAGAGGTGGAGAATATCCAAGAGCTAAAGGCTTCTTTCCAGACAAGTCTATCCAAAGAGAAACAGGTGAACGAGCAAATCAAGAAGGAGTTACAGCAGCTCCAGAAACAGATAATGGCAAGAAAGACTTTGGCAGAGGTGAAAGAGATTGTGTGGACATATATTTCCAAGTCCATGAATGAAATCTAACCAATGGTTCAAATCATGTTTGAACAAAATGAGTTGCTCGAGAGGAGTAAGCAAGCTGTTGAGAAGATCATAATAGAGTTGGGAGACATGCCAACCCAAGCGAACGAAATCATAAGGTTCCTGAATTCAAAGACCAGGGAGGAACTAGAAGAATTAAAGATTGAGGACAGGACATAAACCATACTTGAAGTCAAAAGGGTCCTAACCAAAAGGGGTCTCATGCTTCAGCTTGAGGAGAATATTCAAGTCATGGCCATTAATAAAGAAGAGGCATTTACAGGATTCTTGCGTATGTTCACTGGTGACATTGATCCTCTAAGTTAAATGTTTTTCTTTCTCTGTATCCATTTTGTTTTCTGAATCTAATCTTTATGAATTGCGTTATGTTGCAGGATTTATCTTTGATACCTTGTTTTCGATTCTAAAGATCTATATGTTTATCTTCTGATACCTTCAATTAATAAATTCTTAACTGCTTGTTAGTTGAAGTTATTTTCCTCATATTTTCTTCCGTCCATCATTTTAATTTATAAAGATCCAGTGAGTATATCATCTCGCCCTGTGGAGGTTCTCTTTATCATTTCTGGTTGCATCGACTATTTGTTTAAATACAGACCCCATAGCCCAATGGATGTGTAGGCCGTCTCAACCAACTTTAAAACTCATTTACAACAAAATCAATGTTTACTTCACCTAGCCTAAAATCTGAAACTAAAAACAAAGCTAAATCATATAGAGAGATCCCTCTCTGAAGCTGGAAGGGCTAGATCCCAGCTTTAAAAGAAGTTGGTTAAGGTTACCTTTGCAGATTTCTTCTTTTCAACCTCTAGGAAATTTACAGAGTGCTAACATAAATGGCGACTCCGTTGGGGACGAACTAAAACTGAATACCTCACTTTCATATTCCCTAAAGAAAGTGGACTCTGAGAAGAAAGTAATGATTAGAGGTTGATTAACTCTGTACATATTATTTTCAGAGTCTCCCTTTGAAACTTTTCCCACTCTTAATGTTCCTCTATAACTGTCCCTGCAGCAGTACAACCTAATATCGAGCCTGGACTAGCAAATCAAACGCATATCACATCAAACCTTTTTGACATAATCCTCAAAATTGCCAATAACCGGGAAGGACTCGAACGTTCATGGGAAGCCATTGAACGAGACATAGCTACTCAGGAACAATTGGAAGCCAAACGACGTCAACGTAGAAATCTCCCCTAGTTTCCCTCACCATAAAATAAAAAAAAAAAATATATATATATATATATATATATATATAAACCAAAAAAGAGTTCTGGCTCCCAAGAAAATTCACACTCGATCTCATCCAGACCCAGAACCCTCTACAGCGATAGATAAGCCCAAGCAATTGTTGAGGCGAAAAACCTTAACCACCAGTGCAGCGGGTTATACTCCCCTTCATAAGTCTCCTCCCTTTTCCAGAGAACCAGATATCTTTCAAAACCTTGATCTTGACCTTCTTCCGCCACAAAACCTTGTTAGAACACAGTCTGAAATTTTTGTGTCTAAGCTCGTCTTCGATCCAACTATGTTGCAACCTCGAACCCCGGAAGTCTTGTCTCCTACAACTAAACTACAAATAACTACCTTCGTCCTGCCCATCCCTTCATCAAATTCATCGTCCGTCGCTACCACTCAAACCACCCAGGTCATTGTCCCACCTCCTCCACCTGTCATGGCCGCCCGATAAGCCCCTTTGGTCCTGGCCGCACCACTACATGCCATGCCCCAATATTACCAGACAAGACTTCCACAGTTCGATGCGACCAGAACATTAAACTCACAACAACACGTGGATAAGATGAATGACTACTTTGATTTGCAAGAAGTTGACGAAGCCGATGTTCAAATGAGGCTTTTCACCCAGAGTCTGATGGGGGACGTCAAAAAATGGTTCAAAGCCCTACCTGCCGCCTCAGTTCCTGACCTTGTCACATTTCAGAGAAGTTTTCTCGAAAGATGGGAGGTAAAGAAAAACCCTCTCCAGATACTGTCAGAATACGAGAATATAAAAAGGAATCAAGGTGAGACGGTACAACATTACTGTACCCGCTTTAATAATTTGTACAATGCGATCCCAACGGAAATCAAACCTCCCCAGGGTTTAGCATTGATTAAATTCCCTGATGGATTCGATGCTGACATGTCTTACCAATTAAGAGAAAGAAATGTTGCCACCCTTGAAGACATGCAGAAAAGTGCTATTAGTGTGGAGGCTAATCTGTTGGCGAAAAGGGCATGCCAAAGGATGGAAAGGAGAGTCACGATCAAAGAAGAACCTTCCACGTCAGCCACAAATTCTAGATTAGATTCTTTGACCAGGGAAGTGGAACTAATGATGGAAAGGATCACTGTGTCAGACAGAAATCCTCCGAGAGACAACGCACCTGCTCCCCAGATTCGAAACCCCAATTTTAGAAGAAACCCTCCTCAAATCAGGCAAAGAGATCAAAGAGATCGAAGGGATCAAAGAGGCCCTGACCAGCTGATCATGCCTCCCCTACAAGAAAACTATGCTGACGAGGGGGGGGAAATAATCGAGGAATTGGAGGACACTCATATCAACCTCATGGGCATTCACGACAATGAGGCAATTTTCCTTACTCAAGAAGAGCAGGAACTTTTTCTGCTAAATCAAACAAAAGTAAGTGAGGAAGTCGGGGATGAAAGACAACAGGCTTTTGAGAACGCTATTTTGGAGGTGCATCGTCAATGCAATCTGCGAAGTAAGAAGACAGATGGAAATTCCTCAAAAAAGACGGTCGAAACGTAGAAGGTGGCTGAGACAGAGAAAACCCTCGAGCCGACCACTACCGAAAAAACTCTTGAGAAGACCACTGCTGAAAAGTCATCTGAGAAGGGTGGGACTGACGCTACGGTGAAGAAAAACATCACCAT
This sequence comes from Picea engelmannii, assembly GCA_009831015.1. Lineage (NCBI taxonomy): Eukaryota > Viridiplantae > Streptophyta > Pinopsida > Pinales > Pinaceae > Picea > Picea engelmannii. Next base: position 50,070 of record ML841526.1, on the reverse strand, counting down.
ACTAAAAATACCAGTGCAACCCGAAGTTTCACCTGTTAATACTCCCAGTATTTCTGAGAGGAAGAACATGGTGGACCAACCAGAATCAACGAGTCAGACCCGAACTCCTGCGCCCTTTAGCCTGTAGGCAGAATTGGCCAAAATTAAAATCTCTATCCCACTTACAGAATTGATTAGCAGAGGCGGTTATCATTCACAGGTGCTAAAATCATTAACCATCGAACTTGACATAGGCACCAGGGCCTTGACTATTGGATCGGTGACTCATTCAGACATTGTAAACCTCACTGATGATCATCTCGAACTCCTTTTCAGACCTGAAGTAAACGGTCGAGATGATACCGGTGATGTAGCTCCCTTTTACATCAGTTTGAACATACACGATTTAATATTGCATAACGCCATGCTAGATTCAGGTGCCTCACATAATTTGATGCCTAAAGTAGTAATGGAAAAACTGGGATTGGAGGTCACTAGGCCGTAAAAATATCTACACTCGTTTGACTCCAGCAAAGTCAAATGTATTGGTTTGATTAAATATTTGTGCATCACCCTGGTGCAGATCATCATGGTAATGGACGTAGTGGTTGTAGACATTCCGCCTAAGTATGGAATGTTTCTCTCCAGGTCCTAGGGAGCTAAGATGAAAGGAACCCTACAGCTGGATATGTCTTACGCCACTATACCAGTGTTCAGACAACAGAGGAGGTTATACAGAGAAACACTGATGAAGTATATGGTCAGTAGTCAGGAGAAACCGAACAATTACCCCCTTTACTCTGCTCATTCCGATTTGGATTCGTTCATATTATACAACGATGGTGACACTAAAGAGCCAGATATTCAACTGGTGGAAGATGTAGCTAGTCAAGAAGAAGGTCCAAAAAATGGTGAGGCAGCAAAGATGGAAAATGTAATCGTTGAGGACTTCCCCGCTGATTTCTGGAGTATGGATTTCGATGGAGCTGTGAGTAAAGAAGGAGAAGGAGCTGGAGTTTGGTTGCATAATCATTAGAAAAGGTATTCAGAAAATCATTCCTATAAGTTAAATTTCCACTGCACTAACAACGTTGTCGAGTATGAAGCTTTAATGCTCGGTCTGAAGCTGTTGAAAAAAGTTGGTGCTAAGAAAATAATGGTAAGGGGTGACTCTGAATTAATAATCAAGCAAATTAAAGGTGAGTATGCTGCCAAACACCCGCGCCTTAGAGCCTACAAGAATGTGGTTCTTGATGCTTTGAAATTCTTTAATGAGGTTGACTTGCAGGCAATGCCAAGAGGACAAAATATTCTGGCCGACAGATTGCCCACGTCGACAGCCTCCTGCAAGATTCCTTTCCACCAAACTCACCCTTACACTGTCGAAGTGAAATGCAGACCGACGGTTCTCGATAATATCAGGTATTGGCAAGTCTTTGGAAATGACGATCAGATAGAGGACTTTCTGCAATGCAAGAACGATTTTGAATGTACAAACATAGATGTAGAGAATGAAAACGAGAATGTAAATAATTTTGAGTTTGAAATAGATAGTGTGAATATTGTAAATACGATAGATACTGAAGATACAGTAGATTCAGGAGAGTTAGGAGATGACGAAATGCATGCCGAAGTTTTACAATTGAAAAGCAATGTATTTCCTAGAGGGCTTGTCCCTTTAGAAGACCTGTTTGACAATGATGATGTAGCTAGGAAACCAAAAATAGAAACTCATGGGCAAGACGTAGAGGACTGCAATATAGGAACTAAAGAGAAGCCTAGGATGGTCAAACTGTCCAAATATTTACCCCGAGAACAAAAGCTTAAGTACATTGAACTATTCAAATAATATTCAGACGTTTTCGCCTGGGGCTATGAAGATCTGAAAGCCTATGACAACAGCATCATACAACACAGGATTCCCATAAAGGAAGACCAGAAACCATTTAGGCAGAAACTTAGGAGGATAAATCCCAAGTTGCTTCCCTTGATAGAAAAAGAGATTAAGAAAATGTATGATGCCAAGATCATAGTCCCACTACGTTTCTCTAAGTGGGTTTCTAATCTAGTTCCCACACGTAAGAAAACCAGGGAAATCAAACTCTGCATAGATTTCTGTAATTTGAACAAAGAATCCTTGAAGGATAATTAACCCTTGCCTAAAATGGATCACCTCCTGCAAAGAGTGGCCGGGTCCAGTCGAATTTCTCTGCTAGATGGTTTCTCAGGCTACAACCAGGTCCTAGTTCATCCAGACGATCAGAAAAAAACCACTTTCACCACACCATGGGGCACTTTCATGTATGTGAAGATGCCTTTTGGTTTGATGAACGCAGGAGCCACGTTCCAGAGGGAAATGGATATTGCCTTCGTAGAAGAGTCAGGTAAGTTTATTATTGTTTATCTAGATGATGTGACTATGTTTTCCCAGTCCGATGATGAACACCTGCGACATCTTAGACGAGTTTTTGAAAAGTGTAGAAGGTTCAGGATCTCTTTGAATCCCAAGAAATGTCTTTTTGGGTTAGAAGAAGGAAAACTGTTGGGACACATCATCTCTAAAGAGGGAATCAAAATCGACCCCAGCAGAATAGAGGCCATACTAAAGTTAGAACACCCAAGGAACCTCAAGGAACTACAGTCCTTTATAGGGAAAATTAACTTTCTTCGAAGATTCATTCCTAACCTGGCCAAGATCCTCCGAAACATTACAAACATGATAAAAAAGGAAAATGGTATCCTAAGTCCAGGCAATCCTTCGAACAGGTAAAACGAGCACTCACAGAAGCCCCAGTTTTTATCAGTCCTGATTTCACTAAAGATTTCTATCTTTTTTCTTTCGCTTATGAACATACTATAGCAACTGTAATACTACAGAAGAACAATGAAGGGTATGAACAACCCATAGCTTTCTTCAGCAAAGCTTTAAGAGATGCTGCCCTGAACTACAATATTATGGAGAAGCAGGCCTTCGCTTTGGTAAAGGCTATAAAGGACTTTAGAGTCTATATTCTCCATTCTCACATTATAGCTTATGTTCCCAACGCGGTAGTGAAAGATATCCTGACACAAGACAACCCTGATGGGAGAAGGGGAAAATGGATTGCATTTATCCTAGAATATGACATAGAAATTAAGCCCACAAAACTAATCAAAGGCCAAGGCCTTGCTAAACTGATGGTTGAATCTAACTTCTAGGCTCTCGACATTAATTTTCTAGATGTGGCAGATGATCAGGGCGAGATGGCGACTCCAAACGTTAAAGAGGTTTTTCTCAACTCTCCATGGTATGCAGACCTTATATTTGTCCTACAAAATTTACAAGCTCCCCCTGGTTTAACCAAAACTAAAGCTAGATTTTTGAAGTTGAAGGCATTGAAATTCTGTATTCTAGAAGGAAATTTGTATTGGAAAGACCCTGCAGGTATTCTTTTAAATTGTTTACTGAAAGATGAAGCTGATAAAGTGTTGCAGGAGTTTCATGTAGGAGAATGTGGTGGCCATTTGAACTGGAAGGTTACATCTAACAAAATACTCAGAGCTGGATTTTACTGGCCCACCCTGTTTACAGATGTACATCAAAAAGTAACGGGATGTCACCAGTGCCAACTTTTTGAGGGTAAAAGGAAACTCCTTCCTCTACCTCTTAAACTGATTTCAGTTGAGGCTCCTTTCAAACAATGGGGTCTGGACTTCATTGGATAAATACACCCTCCCTCTTCGGGCCAACATAGGTGGATTCTCACTGCCACTGATTATTTTACCAAATGGATCGAGGCTGTACCAAGCAGGCAAGCTACTGACTCTGTTATTATTAAATTTCTCGAAAATAATATTTTGTCTCGTTTTGGTTGTCCTAGAAAGATCATTACTGACAATGAAGCTACCTTTCGGTCGAAGAAACTCATTGATTTCTGCAATCGTTACCACATTGGTTTGGGGCATTCCACAGCCTACTACCCTCAGGGAAATGGGTTGGTGGAATCCTCAAACAAGACTTTGGTAAATATCATCAAGAAAAAATTGCAGGAGAATAAAAAATCATGGCATGATAAGCTGGTATTTGCTTTATGAGAAGATAGTCTGACCACCAAAAGTTCAATTGGTATGTCACCATACCAACTGGTCTACGGTACTGAGATTGTGTTCCCAACTTTTTTGGGAGTCCCTGTCATGAAGTTACTTCAAGAAATGCAAGTTGAGCCAAATGACTCCCAGAGAAGAATCAATCAAATGATTCATCTGCAATAGACCAGAGAAGACGTTTTCAACAAAACACAAGTCATCCAAGAGAACATCAAGAAGATCTTTGACAAACGAACCAAGGAGGATGATTTTGAGCTGGGAGACCTAGTGTTGAGATGGGATGCCAGGAACGAGGACAAGGGAAAGCATGGGAAATTTGATCATCTATGGACAGGGCCTTACATGATCCAAGCTTTCAGAGGAAACAATGCCTTTTTTCTAAACAATGCCGATGGGTCAGATCTTCCAGGAGCACCTGTGAATGGCAGAATGATGAAACATTATACCCCTCCTCAGTAAGAGATTTGAAGAACTCACTCTCCATTGTACATACCGGTTTTTAATTTTTCAGTCTTTACTTGCGTTTTCTGAAGTGAGGGACATTGGTCAGTTGGTTGAAGCCCGAAGAGAAGGCCCTAAGCTACTGATCATTGTTTTTCAAAGTTTTCCTGAGAATAAGACCAACGAAGGCTACTAGACAGATATGTTTAGAATGACCAGGAAACTGGATTCTTGGCACTTAACAGAGCAAGTACCATCCCCAGGTGAAGCCGCTGTTATCACCCCATAAATTATGGGAGTCAACTTATGACTTGGATATTATGGATATTATCTGTATCTAGTGTTCTTATTGGCAATTGATTTTCAATTTACAAAAATAAAGGAAAAAGAAAAAAGAAAAAGAAAAAGGAAAAAGAAAAAAGAAAAAGAAAAAGGAAAAAGAAAAAAGAAAAGAAAAAGAGGGCAAAAAGAATTGAAACAAAAGCCCCATGCAATAACAGTGACTTGGTCATACCTTTCAAGCATGATCAAGTTCTTT
>ML841526.1:31098-44086 GCA_009831015.1 Picea engelmannii | reverse complement strand
CGGCATTAAAGAGCACACTGAGATCTACGGTCAGAAAGGAGGCATGCAGATCCATGGATCACAATGGATTTCGGACCTCCCCTGGTGCCCTGCTTTTAATCAAAGGGGGGGGGGGGGTCCGGAATACATATTTCCCACAGGCGGACCCATTGTCACAGGTGGCACAAGTCTATTGGTTCTCAAGTCTCGTCCCTCACATGGGGTCTGAAAACTGCCACTCATGGACGTCATCCTCCACTAAGTCCACTTGTCCTACTTGCTTCCAGGTTTGAGTCCCATCCCATAACTGATGTCATCCATGCTGTCAGACCTTTACCCTTCCACTCATGAACGACCCCTTTTGACGACTTTTACCTCTAATCACCAGCCTCCACGTCACCCTTCCATATACTTTGGCCACTGTCATCTGCCAACTCATCCCAAGTGGCCCATTGTCAATTAATAACTGGGCAATATACCCGTTGTCATGCTGACTGTTTTCCCGCATCCAACCGACCCATTTTTGAATAAAACTACCGTTCTCCCTGTTCATTCATTATTCGTCCATCGCGCCAGAAATCTCTTATTTCTCCACTGCTTTCGTATCACCTTCACCTGCAGTTTTTCAACCCCACTAACGTATTGTTTTTTGTAGGTACAGTTGCCAAAATGGTGTCGAAGTCCAGACAAGCGGAAGAAGAAGAAAATCCTTTTCTTCCTCCTCCTGTTGACCTAGATAAAGTCCCCTTGGTCGATAAAGATCGATTGATAGCAGACACTATTTGCAGTTTTGACTTTTCTGATCTGTATTCATGGCTTCGGGAAGTGTTCCTGGACCAGAGTGACGAAATTGGACTTTGGGAGTCCAATTTTCCCCTATATCTCTTCCCCCAAATTCATCATTTCCCAGAATTCACCCTCAAATGCGAAGCCCATTACGTCCCCGACCAGAAAGACATTGTTTCTTCGTCTGGAGACGTCCTCTTCTTCATCACCCCAGAAGATATTGACCAGATGATGCAGATAACCCGTGCTAAATCTGCATCCCCGTTCAACTTAGAAGTCCTCACTGAACTATACCATAAAATGACTTTCCCTCAGAGAGCTCAGATCTTCAAGATTTTTCTCCCCACTTCCGCTCCACTCCCTTCCACTAATCCCCCCTACCCTTCTTCTATGTTCTCTACCAAAGGAAATCAAATCATCTCTTCCCTATGTGCCTTGCTTGGTTACTATTCTGATCAATGGGTAGATGATCCCATCCTTGGTTTTCTATCCGTCTTCTCAAACGATGAACAACCGACCATGCAGTTAAACTACATCACTTTCCTAGCCAATAGCATCCATGAACAATTTGCGAATTTTGCCACAGAGGGCATGTTCAGGTATTCATCCATTCTGGCTTACATGTTCGTCTATTTCCAGGCCAACAGGTTCAATTTCTCCATGCAGAAGATGGACGCCGACGGGAGGCCCCAGCCAGTCACAGCGTGGACTTCTCTTCTGAAACACAATTCTATCGAATACGACTTCACAATGTTCATTGACCAGTTTTACCACCTTGTGGTAAGCATGTTGAGTGGCATGCCTGAGCCACGAATAAATGATGAAGTCCAGATAATTCTACACCTCTCAGACAATGCGAAGACAGGAGACTGGTACTTGTATCAGAATCACTCTGAGATCCGAGTTTACGGGTGCGAATTGGCACCTTACAAGCTGCCAAGATATATACCAGTAAGAATTTTTGCATTAGAATATATTAGACAAATAATGAATTCTGATGATATTCACTTTGTTTCCCTTAAGAAGAAGCAACAATTGTGGATCAAAGGGAAGATTGGCTCTTTCATCTGCAATAGTAGAGGCGCAGGTGATGAAGCAGACAAAATGTTAAGGGATATGAAATTCCTTACAAGTTTCACCTGGCATTATGATCCTTGCGGGATCATTTCTAAAATGAGAGTGAAAAATAAAAATGTCCCATATGCGCATGAGCCCAAGATGGAAATCGAGAGATTTGCAAATCAGACAGAATGGGAGTCCGATACGTTGGTGGACGTGGAACAACAGATTGACATTGAACAACAGACGCCTCCAATGAGTATTTTACCCACCACCACACCTCAGTTCCCTAAGGAGAAAAGGCCCTGACAGGAATACTCTCCTCCTATAACGGAGGTGTCATCAGAGGAATTTCAAACACACTCCAAAAAGCCAAGGACAGTTTCAGCGTCCAACGCAATGATAGAGCAGGAAATTTCAACTACCACAATATATACCACAAAGGTCAAGCCAATCACTCTCCCTTTCGGCTCAACTCAACATAAAGCAATAACAACAGCTATAAAATCCACAGACTCTCCCACAGATGCTCCACCAAGCAAGATCGGGCCCAAGTTGGGCATTTTTGAAAAGTATGATTTGATCAAGAAGAAAAACCAGACTCTTACTACCAACACTTATGCCTAGTTCCAGAAGCAGTCGTCCACAGTTCAACATAGGCTTCTTTTAGCATTTGACACAGAAAAAGGTAGGATGCATATGGCTTACCTCGAAGCACAAGTGTCGGATGCCAAGTTTATATCAGATTATAAAAGGGCCACATTTGAGTTTCAGGCTAAAGACCTGCATCCAGTAGATCAGATGGATCTGCACAAGCAAACTGGCGAGATGGTTTTCGACACTTTGGCCCATGCTACATCTTCTGCATCAAAATTTCGGGTAGCTTTGAGCAATGCCCAGACCCAACTGAAGCTGGAGAAAATATCATCCTTCGCAAAGGACAACAAAATCAAGACATTGGAGGAGCTGGTCCTCAAGATTGATTACGACCCTGCGAACGTCAAGGCTGCCGAAGAGATGATCAAAAAGAAAAATGCTGACATCGCATCCTTAAGAAAACAGCTAAATCTCTTTCCCACAGAGGACCCACAGGCAAAGGAGATAGCCAAAAAGGAAGGGGAAAAGGATGAGATGTTAAAGTTACTCATGGAGCAGAATGCTCAGCTAAAGGAAATGGAGGCTGAGATGGAAAGACTGCTAAAAGAGAAAGAGCATGCAAAGACAATGGAAGGCATCCCATTAAGTGCTATCCCAATTGCAAGATTGAGCACAACAACAGTGACAACCATTCCATCTGCTGCATCAGTGCTGCTACTGGAGGGAACAATAGACTTGGCCAAGTCTATGGAGAGGATGAACCTGCAAGAGTCAGAAATCAGCAGGCTTAAGAAAGAGGTGAAGAATATCCAAGAGCTAAAGGCTTCTTTCCAAACAAGTCTATCCAAAGAGAAACAGGTGAAAGAGAAAATCAAGAAGGAGTTACAGCAGCTCCAGAAACAGATAATGGCAGGAAAGACTTTGGCAGAGGTGAAAGAGATTGTGTGGACATATATTTCCAAGTCCATGAATGAAATCTAGCCAATGGTTCAAATCATGTTTGAACAAAATGAGTTGCTCGAGAGGAGTAAGCAAGATGTTGAGAAGATCATAATAGAGTTGGGAGACATGCCAGCCCAAGCGAACGAAATCATAAGGTTCCTGAATTCAAAGACCAGGGAGGAACTAGAAGAATTAAAGATTGAGGATAGGACATAAACCATACTTGAAGTCAAAAGGGTCCTAACCAAAAGGGGTCTCATGCTTCAGCTTGAGGAGAATATTCAAGTCATGGATCAAGGAGTGCAGAATTTCTTCAATAGAATAGATGCTCTCCAAAGGAAGGGACTACCTGGCCTGAAGGTCATTAATGACAAATTAATGACACTCCCTGATTATAAGAAAAGGATGACTGAAGTTTCCAAGGACAATTCCAATTTTGCAAGGATACAGGGAAGCATCACGGGGAAAGCATTCATGGATGCCTTGCAGTTGGATATTAGTATCCAACATGAAATTAAACACATATTCACAATCAAGCCTACATTTGCTAAATATACAGACATGGACGAAGTGTATCAGATATTGCTTAAAGTCACAGTGCCAAGTCATATTAGATGGGAATAACTGTGTGATCTACTAGATTAGCAGATGAGCTGTCACAATCCAGTCATCGGTCCACTCAGAAGAGATTGCGAAAGCACGTCGCCAACGGCCTACCCAAGAAATTTCCGCATGCAGTTGTAATGAGCCATCAAACAGTTTTTGATTAGTTAAAGTAGTTAGGCTAAAAATAGAATGAGCACGTCCTGATTAGTTATTACAGGAATGTTTGTAATTTGAATTATAAATACTTTATCCTTCAAAGTATTGAGGGTTGTTGATTCGCACACCCTATTGCTACCAAGCTGTACTATTTTTGATCGTCCATTAATAAAGAAGAGGCATTTACAGGATTCTTGCATATGTTCACTGGTGACGTTGATCCTCTAAGTTAAATGTTTTTATTTATCCATATCCATTTTGTTTTATGATTATAATCTTTATGAATAGCGTTATGTTGCAGGATTTATCTCTGATACCCTGTTTCTGATTCTAAAGATCTATATGCTTATCTTCTGATACCTTCAATTAAGAAATTATTAACTGCTTGTTAGTTGAAGTTATTTTCCTCATCTTTTCTTTCATCCGTCATTTTAATTTATAAAGATCCAGTGAGTATATCACCTCGCCCTGTGGAGGTTCTCTTTAGCATTTCTGGTTGCATCGACTATTTGTTTAAATACAGACCCCATAGCCCAATGGATGTGTAGGCCGTCTCAACCAACTTTAAAACTCATTTACAACAAAATCAATGTTTACTTCACTTAGCCTAATATCTAAAACTAAAAACAAAGCTAAATCATATAGAGAGATCCCTCTCTGAAGCTGGAAGGGCTAGATCCCAGCTTTAAAAGTGGTTGGTTAAGGTTACCTTTGCAGATTTCTTCTTTTCAACCTATAGGAAATTTACAGAGTGCTAACACCTGTATGATAGCATGAAATTCTTTGTCATACATTGAGTACTTCACTTTTGCCTCATCCAGCTTCTCGTTGAAATATGCAATTGTTCTGTCCTCCTGGCTCAAGACCGCTCCTATGGCAAAGCCACTTGCATCACACTTTACTTGGAATACTTTCGCAAAATACGGCAACACCAAAACCGATTGTTCTGTGATCTTTCGCTTCAATAGATTGAAGCTCTTCTCTACCTCTTCAGTCCAATGAAAAGATTTATGTCTTTTCTTGACAGTATCCATCATCCATGCGCTAATCCCACTGAAATTCCTGATGAATTTATGGTAGAAACTAGCTAGTCCATGAAAACTTCTCACCTCGGAAATATTTCTCGGTGATGGCCAATTTTTTAATTACCTCCACTTTACTTGGATCCATATTTAATTCATTCGCCGATATGACAAATCCCAAGTAAATTAGTTCTTTCTTCATAAATGAAGATTTCCTCATGTTGATCAACAGCTTCTCCTGCTGTAGCTTCTTCATTACTGCAGCTAAATGCTTCGGATGTTCTTCTTTTGTTTTGCTGAAAATCAATATGTCATCTAGATAAACAATGACAAACTTACCAATGAATTCCTTCAGCACTTCCTTCATCAACCTCATGAAGGTACTCGGTGCATTCGTTAAGCCAAATGGCATGACTAGCCATTCATACAAACCTTCGTTGTTTTTGAAGGTTGTCTTCCACTCATCGCCTTCCCTCATACGAATCTGATGGTATCCGCTTTTCAAATCAACCTTTGAAAAAAAATTGGCTCCACTTAAACAATCCATCAAGTCATCCATCCGGGGCAATGGAAACCTGTACCTGATGGTTATCTTGTTAATGGCTCTGGAATCAGTGCACATTCTCCAACCTCCATCTTTCTTTAGACTCAGTACCGTTGGAACGACACACAGACTTAAACTTTCCCTGATCAGGCCTTTATCCAGCAGCTCATGTACCTATCTTTTAACTTCTTCATTCTCCTGAGGCATCAACTTGTACACATATTTGTTTGGAAAAATGGCTTCTGGTAGGAGATCTATATGATGTCTCACACTCCTCACTGGTGGCAACGAATGAGGTAATTCGTCCACCACTATATCAGCGAACTCTTCCAGCAGTTCCTGAATTTCTTCCAGCAAATCATCCACTCTTGTGCTGGTCAAAACAACTTTTGGTTTCCTGACCACAAAGAATTGTGGATATTCCTTCTTCTTTACTTCTGCCAGAAGTTCCTTCCCACTCATGAGAAGTACCCTGTTGTTCACTTCTAGTTTCACCTCCTTATCTTTTATCGGAAGTAACATATGTGTTCTTCCATTCTTCTCTAAAGTATATGTATTCATCTTCCCATCATGAACTACGTTCATGTCATATTGCCATGGTATGCCTAGCAATAAATGACATACATCCATAGAAATAACATCACAGAGTATTTTATCATTGTATCCTCCTATCTTGATGTCAACTAAGCACTGTTTAGTGACACTTACCTGATGTCCCTTATGTAGCCATGAAACTTTGTATGGACTTGGATGATCATTTGTCTCCAGCTCTAGTTTCTCCACCATCTTGGTTGAAACGAGATTGTCTGTGCTTCCACTGTCCACAATAACCTTGCACTTCTTGTCTTTGGTCTTGCATGTGGTTCCAAAAAGTCTGCTTCTCTGATTTGTGTCCTCCACCTCTTTCACAGGTGTTAAGAGAACTTTACGCATCATCAATGACCTTCCGTCTTCTGCATCTTTTGCTTCAGCATCTCGCCTCTGTGCCTCGGCGATGTAAGCTTCTCCTCCATCTTTCTTCCTATCTGGACAGTCAACTGCTTTGTGTCCATCCTTTCCACACGTGAAGCATGTGATGACTCCACCTCTGCCTCTTCCTCTACCTCTGGTACAAGGAAATGTGTTATTATCAGCGTATCCTCCGCCCTATTCCGTTTACTGCCTTCGTTGTTCAGCGTGCTGGCCTCGTTGTGAACTTCCACCTCTTTTTGTTCTAGTCTGAGTTTTCTTCCAGTCGTCCTTAGATTTCTAGAATCTATCTTGGGAAAATGACTTACCTTTTGGCTGGCTCCTGCCTCTGACTCGCTGTGCTGGCTTACGACTTAGCTTTTCTTCAGCCTTCAGCACCATCTGATACACATCCTCCACCATTCTGATGGTTGTCATACTCATCTCATCCTGGATATCGTATCTTAAGCCATTCATGTATCTAGAAACTTTTTCATCATCTCTCTCCCGATGACCTGCTCTGATATTGAGCTTATAAAATTCCTTAGTATACTCCTTCACTGTCATCAACTTCTGCCTCAGGTTCTGCATCCTCCTGAACAGTGTGATTTGATAATCCCTTGGGATGAATTTTTCCTTCATCTTTGCAATCATTCGATGCCAACTTTTGATCTTTTTCTTGCCTTTGGAACGTCTATCTGCTTGAATCTCATCCCACCATAATGCTGCGTGTCCCTTCAATTTTGTGACAACATGTCTAACATTTTTATCTTCTTCGATATCTTCATAATCGAAATAAGTATCAAGAGCTCGAATCCAATCCATAAGTTCTTCTGCATCCAGAATCCCTTCATAGGTTGGAATGTCCATTTTTTTCTTTGAACTCATCTGGTCGATAGCTTTAATTAATATCTCACTGGTTTCATCTTTGGCTGCAACTTCTCCTTGTTGTTCATCTTCAACATCGCCTTCGGAGTCGCTCAGATCTCCAGCACTGGTTGTGCGTCTCTGCGCTTTTTCCATGTCTTCTAATCTCGCTCGGAGATCACGTATCTGCCTCTCCATATCTAGATTATGTTCTTGTCTCCATTTTCCTCTCTGGTTTCCCCTATCCTCTAGATCGGGTGATTGCCTTTCTCTCCTCGACGGCATGGTGAAAGATTCTCTTCTTTCTCTGCTACAGAAAACAGAGAAATATCCTTGCTCTGATACCACTTTGTGTGTATCAGAGTGCTTCTTTCCTTCCTCGCTCCTCTTGCCTGAAATATACAGACAAGAAATCTTCTCTGATACCACTCTAACACAAATGCACCAATGGGCATGTCCGCTCCCACCAGGACCTTCTTCTTCACTGGCCCGAAGAGCTAAATTGCTCTTCAACCCCTTATCGGGAGGTTTTTCACACCCACAGAATGCTCTTTATGATCTTCCCTTGTGCTATTGGGAAATCAAACTTCGCGTGATCGCGGATCTTGAACTCACAGAATCAGGTTTTATAAATCCCTGAACCCCGATGACTATTCACCCACGGCTTCCTGCTTCTTATCAGGAATTACTCCATCAGGAAATCGGTACTCACGTTGTTGTGAGTCACTGCTCTCATGAATCCCCGACTCCTGATCTCCAATGGTACCACTGTACCCCTTTAGCCCCTTCAGTTAACTCTTTTTACATGTGACCTATTGGTCCCGAGACCACGGTCCTTTCCCCCTATCGAAGTTTTGGACTTCGTGAAACTGAGCGTACAACTTACATCCTCAGGATCTCTGATCCTCCTATCTTCGATACCACCTGGCTCTAACTCCCAAAAAGATTGGACCTTTCGACACCTATCCTGCGCTCTGGCACCTATGGACCACTCCTATGGTGATCGGGAAATCGCATTTCGCTAGATCGCAATTCCTGCTACAAAAATTCACAGACTCTTCCAAGTCCCGATCCCCGAAGTGCGATGACACCTGTCCTCCACTTCAACGCTATGGCTGTGGGACCGTCACGTTTCAGAATTTCACAATTCCTCCTGCTGTGGTTTTCTCGTCACTGAGAACCTCGAAATGATGAACCCCGATGCACATGCAATTCCTTTCCTCCACGTCACCCCCTTCTCGATGCTCTATCGAGTATCGCTAAGTCGCGAATTCAACCTGCACAAGTTCCTTGTCACGGGAAACCCCAAATCTTCGATGGGCTGAACCTTGATGACTTCCTAGCTCCTTCCCTGTACTCTAAGGCTTTAAACCTTGCACAACTTCTACTAGATCTGACAGCTATCGAGATTTTGCCAATATTCCCTGCGAATCCTGACCATTGATTCCTCCTCTTTGAAGTTTTCTCGAGAGTGGCTAAGTGTTTCTTCTCAGCACTTGCCCTTTGACACCTGCACTTGCAGCTCCTGCTCGAACGTTTCTCTGCACAAAACTCCCGTGCTCTACTTTAACGATATTATGAAGGTGCTATACCTTCTGAGATTTCCCACTCTGATTCCTTCAGAGGAATTTGCACGCACCCCTTGTGCTCAACATTCAACAACTTCCCAAGTGTTGAATCTTTTAGACTCTGCGCACTTCCTGCAGCAACAGTCTTTAGCTTCCTTTGCTCAGGTTCACAACCGAGACTTCTGCTTCAGCCTGCACACTCCTTGCACGACTGCAAAAACCCACTCTCACTTCTGGGAAAATGAGAACAAGTGTTAAACTAACTGAGCCTTCATCGATGCACTCTTTGCAGATGAATTCAACTGCACACCTTGCAGGAATCTCCTGGCTCAGATAGAGAAACAATTGAAACTTATTCTCTTTCAGACTTTAGTTGAAACATGAAATCACATGCATGGCATATACAAAGCAAATGCATACCAATAAGAAAACATTCATGAGCACATAAACAATATACACAGAGAAAACAACACAAACCATGAGGTTGAATCAAAGTTTCCTTCTATTAATTCAAATGCCTATACATGGGTGTTCTTCATACAATTATCTGCATGCTCTTCTGTTCTTGCTTCTGAATAATGGCTAATGTTACAACAATACAATGAGGGTGTCTATATCCATTTTCCCTCCTTCCATCTAAAACTGTCTAATATGGAAATAAAACCCTATCTACCTGCATTAAATCTATTAATTGCCTCCTATCTACTTCAGACAAGAGCGTATGGCTCGAGGTTTGATACAATATACAAAAGGTGCTCCTTCATAAAGGATTCATTAAAGACTTGTGCTACAATCCCAAAGCACTTTCAAAAATTTGGGTTTGTTTATCCAGCTGATCTCCACTTGATGTGTTGGCTCGCTTTCTAAGTTGGCGATGCTCCTGCATCAGATATGCTCAAGTATAAGCCATCAATTTTCAAGAAACATTTACACCTGTTTCAATATTAAAATCCATTAGGATGTTCTAGGCATTTACAATCTTTAATAATTTCAAATTATATAAAATGGATGTCAAGTTAGCATTCCTTAATGGTGATCTAGAGGAAGAAGTGTACATAGAACAACTTGATGGGTTCCTATTGTCAGGAAATGAATACTATGTATGAAGATTGAATAAATCACTATATGGCTTAAATCAAGCTCCCATAGCATGGTTGGTACAGCCCCCCTCCCCTACGGGGTTCTGTGACCTTCTGGTCACTAGATCGTTCCCAATTCTGAGCTGAAATGGCTCTTTGGGTTCTTGTTGGAACCCCTTTAACTAATCCATAAGTCCTCTTCCCCTTTGCATAGGTCCTGCGAAGACCCACGACTAACTCTGTGCGCTCTGGGTGCTAATTCAAAATAGTGTGAGCGCTAGCCCTCAGGCTAGGCCCCACCCCCACATGACCACCACCAGTGACCATGACCAAGGCCTTAGCGCAAACTCCTTTCATGACTAGTGATCTCACAAGTTGGAGAGTCGAAGATTATCAACTCCTCTTGCTCCAAATCTCTAATACCCAAAATGCGATATGGGTATGGCTCCTCCTTGTTAGCACCTTTACAAATGACCGTCGGCTAGAGATTAAATCTAGCACCTCTCGCAACTCGTGACTTTTTGAGTTGGAGTGTTGAAATCTTAGGCTCCTCCCTTGCGAATCCCCAAAATGCAATAAGTCAATAGGGTGTTGACTCCTCCATAGTGATGCGTGTATGCCACCGGTCACCCACTTTGACCTTTTTTTGTGCATTGTATGTTTGCGCCACCTGTCAACTATGTCATCTCCACTTACAGGATGTGCCACCTATAAGCACAAGCCCTCAGTGCTCGAAACTTTGTGACTTTCGCAATCCAAATGCAATGTTTCCAAACCTTCGAACCCCCGAATTCACGATATGATCCAACGGTGTGGGGTAGGACACAATCAATGACTCACATTGATCCTCCACTCCTAGGTGATGGGTTCCTCTTGCCTCTAACCACCTTGTAACTCCTACCAATCCTATGGTCTGTGGCTATATGCACCCAGATCTAATGTTTCATATCTGATCCCTGCACATTGAGATCTTGAATGATGTTGTTGTTATCCTCCGTGTGACTCTGTGTGATATGATTGTCTACGAATATTCATCACTTCCTCCTGAAGGCTCTCCATCGTCCATTCTAATCTCTTCTCCTTCACAATATGTCTGAGTGTCTGGACATAGATTTGGACGGTCTAGATTCTCCACTTCTGCCAATCTGACGACAGGTGTTGCTACCTCTCTTGAGCTTACACTTCTTCCCTTACCTTGGAAGATTTTCGACACTTGAAGGTCTTGACATTCTATGATTCTCTTGCAAACCCGATTCCTTTGGGTCTCATCTACATTATGGAAACACTTCCCCTCCTTAGCTTTGTCAACTCAAAAACCTCAAAGGTTTCTTGACCTTATGCTCCTTTTTTCTATTGCTCTGTGTGTAAAGGCAATGTTCCTCCTGAGCTTCACTCACTCTGAAACCTCGAAAAGGTTTCTCTACCTCTGCACTCCTTGCAATATTCCTACACACAACTGTGCTATTCATCCTGAGATTTTCCTGCTCGAATCTCTAAGGAAATCGGACCTTTTATTTCCCTTCAAAGGGGAATTTGATGCCCTCCTAGAAATCTTGCGCTTAAGCACTCCTTGCTGAGCTATAGAGCATTCGATAGCTCTGCAAGTATATTCCTTTAATACTACTCTCCTCGAACTCGACAGAGAGTTCTCTTGGGTGCACTCGTGCACTTTCTAGATGCCCTCCTGGCAGAGCTCTACAAAATTCTCATAAATTCTATAAGTTTCTTCTCCTCTATTATTCTCCTTTTCACAGAACTCGAAATAGAGTTCTCCTCGTGCACTCCTTGCACTCGCTCGATTCCCTCTTGGCAGAGCTTCAAAAAATTCATAGCGATTATGTCTTCTCTCTGTGCCCTCCTCTGCATAGTCTTACCTCCAAGGTATTCAAAAACCTTAAGGCTTCGCCCTTCAGTTAATGATTCAACTAGTGTTCCCTCTTGTCATTTCTTTGTCTAAATTCCACAAAATCCTGATGTGCACTCTAGCACAGCCTTACAGAGTCCTCAACACTTTTTCATGTAGCCTCTTGCATGAAGCCACAAAGAATCCAATCTAAAATCAAAGAAACTCAACAGATAGTATACTTTGTCTATCCCTGGAAATGTAAACTAACATACATCTACAACATATAATGAACACATACATAGCATTCATGGGGTCTACCTTGACACCTTCATGAGATACAATATGACCCAAATACTCTACCTCCTTTACTCCAAAGAAACATTTAGATGGTTTGGCATATAGTTGTTGATCCTTTAGTAGTTGTAGCACCTTGTCAACATGTCGCACATGATCCTCCAAAGACTTGCTATAGATTAGTATATCATCAAAAAATACTAACAGAAATGTTCAAAGGAAGGGCTTGAAAATGGAATTCATCAACCCTTGGAATGTGGAAGGTGAATTTGTAAGGCCAAAAGGCATGACCAAAAATTCATAATGACCTTCATGAGTTTGGAACGTTGTTTTTGGGATATCTTCTTCCTTCATTCTAATCTAATGATACCCTGAACGAAGATCCAATTTTGTGAGATAGATTGCTCCATGTAGTTCATCTAAAAATTCATCAATGACGGGAATGGGAAACTTATCTTTAATAGTGATATTTTTGAGCTCTCTATAATCTGGACACATACACCATGAGCTATATTTATTGAATACCATTACCACTGGTGCATAGTAAGAACATTGGCTAGGTCTAATAATGCTAGCCTCTAACATTTCTTCAACCATGCGCTCAATTTCACTCTTCTGGGTGTAAGGGTATCTGTATGGCCTGATGTTAGGAGGAACACTCCCAGGAATTAGGTGAATTTCATGATCATGATTTC
>ML841525.1:21455-33115 GCA_009831015.1 Picea engelmannii | reverse complement strand
GAGGCATCACTTATCTAATCCTTGAGTGCTTTTTCATGGTTAGTAGCCAGTGAAGGCAGTCCAGGTGGAGTAAGTGCCACTTGGGGCATGCTTGGCCCTAGGGTGTGATTTGTATATCTCTTGTATATCTTGTATTCATTGTATATCTTTGTATCTCTTATAACTTTGTAACATTGTATAATCTTGTAAGTAATTCTAGTATTGTGGGGTTTGGATAGTTTGTTTTGATTTAATTGTAAACTTGTTGTAACGAACCACCCTTGCACGTAGTTGACCCCATAGCCCAACATTAGGCACTAGTCTCTAGTTGACCTAGGAAGAGGGCTGCCTGACATTTAGACTTAGACTTGCACCTACATTGTTGCTTGTCATATAGGCTAGTTTTCCCCTTAGCCTATAATCAATTGAAACTAACTCCTAGACATTGTAAATAAGATTAACTTAGTAACTAGGGACAACCCCCCTTGGCTTCCCTAGGAGTAAGCCTAAACGGAAGAAGTTCCTGTCAAGGTGACAGTGTGGGCAGGAGCTTAGACATTGTGTCTCCGAGGGCACACTAAGTGAGCGGGACTTAGCTCACGTCTGCAAGTGTGCATAAGGGCGACAACAGACACCTCCAAGGGTGACGTCATGCCCTTCTAGGGTGACATTGAGGCCCATAGGTGGAACGTTGAGCTAGAGATGTGGGATGCTTAGCCTCCAAAAACCCTAGATGATGCCCACAGGTACCACTAGGCTCATATATGCCTCCAAAATGAAAACCCTAGCTCTGGATGACGTCTAGGGTCATGATGTTTACATCAAAGGCCCTTAAGGGCCAACTTCCATGTGGAAGAGCAAGGTCCCCTGGGTCTAGGTCTGCCAGGGTGCCTCCAAAGGCAATGTCCTTTTTCCCAGTGCAAATCTTCAATTTATTCTTACCCTTGGCTGGGGTTGCAACATCCATCTGTGGGCTTTAAACTCCTATGAAGGTCAGGGCTAATCATTCCCTCATGTGTACTTTCTACCGGGAAAGGTCCTGTAGCAACAACAAGTACGCCCTCCAAGGGTTCATAAGTCACAGGGATCATAGGATGTAAATCACATCCAATAATTAAATTACCGAAACATGTGCATCAAACCCCCCTTAATCCAGACAAATGCTCAAAGACATTATGCAATTTGACAAGTTAGGTTTGGAGAAGGTCTCAGGGCGTCCTATTGGGATATTCTCCCTTAAGTTTGGGGTGTTTCCCAGGTGGGATCTAATCCAAGTCATGTAAGTGTATGAGGTGGCACGGGGTAAGTGTTTGGGTATGGGTTGCATGTAATAACAGGGAAATGTAAAGCCTTACCTGTGGGTGCCTTTGTAGAGGGCGAGCTGCACCTGGTCATGAATGTAATTGTTTCCTAGCCCATTCATTGCCTTTTATTCTTAGCTCTATTTCTTTTTATCTTTTTCTTTCAAGGGAAAAGTTGAGGGCCACTGTCCTGGCTTGATGACCAGAGGTGACAAGGTTATCCACAAACACTTCACGGGAATGAGAAGGGTGGCTCGTGATGAGACCCCTTTCTCTTGGCTATGCCACCAAGAGCCACTACCCTAGTTTGATGGCTAGATAGGTGGTAGTGTCATACCGCTACATGCCCATGGTCATAATAGGCCAACTCATAATGAGACCTCCTATCCATCAACTAGTACCTTGAGTGTTTATGCATCTTATGGGTCCCATTTTTTTACTGAGAATCCTTTCACTGCTTTCTCGGGGATCCCTACGTGAAGCATCTCAAAGGTTTCAAAATTGGCTTTTAACTCTTGCAAGCTACTTTTACCCTCTCGGCCTTTAGCCCTTTCTTCCCACAAGGCAAGGTACAACCCTTCCTACGTAGCCAATCCCAATGCCCAAACAAGGATAGGGGAGATGGAAGGAATAAAGATGGAAAGTGGTAAATATGGAGGGACGAAAGATGACTCTTCATAGATCCACCCAGTGGCAACCCATCCTAAAGGGAAATCAACTTACTAGGGCATTGTTATCCCCCAGTTTAGGGAGATTATGTCTCGAGGCCCACAGGTCCCAGACATGGAGTACCGAGAGCCAGATTGACTTGAGCATGGCCCTGGAGGGCCCATCTCTTCATTCTTCAGTGCCTCCACTTTGTCAGTAGCAGCAGCATCCGTCACCTTGGCCTGGTCCCGTAGCAAAGACGGGTCTTGCTCCATGAGGTAATGAGTCTAGGTATCATGGTATGTGTCACTCTGATCCTCAAAACCTTTGAATATGTGCATTCAATTCTTTTTGTTTCTAATGGGTGCTTGGATCTTATACCTCTCCACTTGACCATATCTAGGGGAAATGACAGTATGCCCTAGTAAGCCAGTACCCATAGGGTTTGAGTTGCCACTGGGTGGATTCATGAGGAGCCATCGTCCGCTCCCACCATACTTACCACTTTCCATCTTTCTCTCGCTCATCCTTCCCATTACACTGGTCTAGGCATTGGGTTGGCCAAATATTAAAGGCTTGTACCTTACCTTGTGGGAAGAAGGGGCTAAAGGCCCAGAGGGTAAAAGTAGCTGGCAAAAGATAGAAGCCAAAGAATGAAACATTGAGATGCTTTGCCCAGGGATCCCCGAGAAAGCAATAAAAAGCTTCTCAGCAAGAAACAGAGGGACCCATAAAAATAATAAAACAAGACCTAGTTAGATGATAGGGGGTCTTATCATGAGCCAGCCTATTAGGTCCATGGGAATGTAGCGGTATGACACTACCAACAACTAGTCACCACGCCAGGGTAGTGGCTCTTGGTGGCATATCCAAGAGAAAGGGGGTCTCATCACGAGCCATCCTTCTCATTTCCGTGAAATGCTTGTGGGTAACATTGCCACCACTGGTCACCACGCCAGGGCAGTGTCCCCTGACTAGATTCTTGAAAGAAAAAGCAATAAGAATAAAGACAAAAGGCATGAATGGGCTTGGAAACATTTGCATCCATGACAGGTGCATCTCACCCTCTTTAGAGGCACCCACAGGTAAGCCATACATTTCTCTGCTATCACTGCACCCCTTGCCCAGACATCCCTTACCACCTCATCCACTCACATGGCTTAGATTTGATTTCCACCAGAAACATCCCACATCCAGTAAGCATTAGCCCAATAGGACGTCCTAGCGTTTCCTCCAAACTTGGCTTGTAGATTGGTATAATGTCCTTGAGCACTTGTCCGGGTAAAGGGGGTTTTATGCACATGTTTAATAACTTGATGATTAGATGTGATTGACATTGCTATGATCCCTGTGACTTATGAGCCCATGGAGGGCGTGTCTGTTGATGTTACAGGACCATACCCGATGGCAGGTACCCAAATGGACAGGTACACATGGGGAGATGATTAGTTCGGACCTCCATGGGGCTGAAGGCCCACTAGATGGATGTTGAGACTCCGGTAGGGGGCAGAGACAGATCAGAGGATTGCACCGGAGAAAGAGGAGGACGTTCCACCAGAGGAAGCTTGGCAGACCCGTACCTAGGGGGGTTGTGCCCTTTCCACTAGGATGTAGGCCTTGGAAGGCCCATAACGTCACCCAGGACACCCATGACGTCATCCAGTGCTTTTGGAGGTTTTGGAAGATAGTTGTGTGCCAAGTGGCACGTGTGGCAGGTTCCTGAGGCCCAAGAAGGCCTAACATTTTGCTCCAGGAGGCCAACGTTTCCCTAAAAGGGCCTAACGTAACCCTAAAAGGGCATGACATCATCATTTATGCTTGATTTAGGGTTTTAATTGTGACATTTAATGTAAAACAATATTATTGATGTAAACTGGCCATGTCGGCCTTTTTTTACCTAAAGTGAAATTAAAGGTTAGTTCTATTGTATAAATAGAGAGTTAAAACTCTCATTTTATCATCATCGTTCACTCACACTTGTGTGAGGTCTGAAATTTGCGTCCTCATTAGGGTTTTTGGACTGAAATTTAGTGGGCACTTGTTTAAAGAAGGCTACTTTTGGTGATTTTTGGCATTTTTCTTGGTGGAAAGTCTACAACTAGGGTTTTGCTTGATGATACTTGGTGAATGTGAGTAAAATTCTGCAATTCTTCTCTTACTTGAATGGTTATGGTGTTTTACTTTGAATTTTGTTAATACTTATGAAATTGTTTGACTAAACCTTAGGGATCAAGCACATGTTATTATCTTTGTTCTAATTTGCTATCCACCTACTAGATTGTGCCAAGGAGCCATTTTATTGAAGCCATTGATAGGGCCCTTCCTTTGCAACACCCCAGTACTTGTCACTTCAACCTAGCCATTTTTGCTACAAAGTTGAGTTAAAGAAGGAGTAAAACCTACTAAGGCCTAGGGTTACCTATGTTGAAATAATGTAATTGCGAAGAGCATTCTTATTATTATTGGATTAAATCCCCATTGTGGATTAATCATGTCATTATTATTATTATTGTTATTGGATTAATCCCCATCGTGGATTAATCATGTCGGTAATTGTATAAGGACCAAATCCCCTTTTGCAGATTGGTCATCGGACAATTACAAAGGGTAGAATAAGAAGTCGGCCCCAGTAGTTATCATGGAAGACCCAGAATTAATTAAAGGTGGGTTTACCCACCCAGAGTGAGAGGTCGGCCCTGCCAGTTGTGACCTTCCACACGTGCCAGTCTTGTATAAATAAGAGTCTAGCGCCTCACTTCAAACACACAACTCACTTGCTCATTATCTTATGAGGTAAGCTGCAATTACCAGTCAGAGAGAGGAGAAGAAGAGTGGTGCATCTCTTGGGGAGGACTATCTGTATTGGTTTGAGTTATCTCTTGAACATTGTATAAGCTATTTATGATAAGGAAGTTTTTGCTAGGTTTTCTTCCCCTAGAGGGTTTCCCAGGATAAATGCTGTGTCTCTTGTGAATGTGTATTTCTCAGTGATCTTGTTCTTATGATGATCTTATCTATTGAAATGCAAAGAACTATAATAATGGCATAAACATTAACAACCTACACCTTAGTAGCCGTTTTCCCCTAGGGCTTGGTGGTTGAAGCCTTGGTTTACCGACACTTCATCCATTAATTCCTCTTGTCTTTGGCTCTATCAATATCATCTTGCTCCTTCAATTCTTGCAGCGACTTGTTGACTCCATTTTTCCCTATGAAGACACTGGTCTAAGATCTCTCTCTTGAGTGTTTTGATCACAACCTTCAAACATCTGAATCTTTGAACAAACTACTAACACCTTCTAACCCTAGTTTAGATTGATTTGCTAACCTTATTGCTGCTACTATTCATTTAAGTTACAGCCGTATTTTTCAGCATTTAAAGCTTCTCTAAGCGATTGAAAAGATTGACTAATGCATAGCCTTGTTTGCTTCTGATGAATGTTGGTGTTATGATATTGTTGATGAATCATTCTTGCTCATTTTGAAGCTTTTCTTAGGCATTAATTGTGAAGTATTGTCTTGTAATTATTGCTGCTATACATATTGGTTCACTTCATCAATATATTAGTCAATTGCTTTTATTACGAAATTCTCTGGTTATATGAAGTACTAACCAACAAGTGCTCTTGCAAATATAGTTTTATGTTGCTTTGTTCCGGGCAGGTACACTTCTGGTTTATTATCTCTTTATTGGTTGTTTAACCGGACTTTTTGATCGGTGGTGACTTGTGAGAGGGAACCTTTTACTTGTCCTTTATCCTTTTCCTTCTCAAAACCCCAGGTAACCGGGGACGTCTCTCCTGGGCCTACCACCCTAAATAGAAAGAGACATCCTATTGAGGTGACAGTGATAGGATAGTCTTCCGTTAACGCCAATTTGTCTTTATTTGCCTTTCTTTTCTATCAAAGTACAAATTGCGCGATAATAGGCATCATGTCACCCCTCTAGGTATGAACGAGGCAAAGAGCATAATTTCCAAGCAAACGTCATGAAATGAAGAAGGATTCAATACAACATATTCAAGTGCTTCAAAACATCGGAGTGATACATACCATGATGCCCGGACTCATTACCTCATGGAGCAAGACCAACCGCTACTTTAGAACCAGGCTGATGGGATGGATATTGCTACTGGTGATGAATGGACTACATTGAAGAAAAGAGGGGCCCTCTGGGGCCATGCTCAAGTCGTTTGGCTCTCGGTACTCCATGTCTAGGGCCTGTGGGCCTCAAGACGTGATCTCCTTAGTTATCCCTAAGCTAGGGGATAACAGGACACCTCGTCAACCCTCCAATATTCAAGCTTGACAAGTCGCATAGTGTCTTTGACCAGTTAATTGTCTCTTAATGTGATGTCCTGTTCCCAAGAGTAGGCCAACAAGGAGTGACTTAGTAGTCTATTTGTTCCCGTAGACTATAGTCAGGCACAAACAGGTAACGAGAGGGGAAATAAGGGAGAATTGATGGCTAAATGATGAATTAAGCCAAAAAACATAGGAAAAGTCACTTAAGCCTAAGTCAACGGAGAAATAGAACGAAAAGGTGTTAAGGGGGGAATTAATTAATTAATTACTCAACTTAGGAGGACAAGCGCCTAGCTTAAGTGAGGTCAATGGTGAATTAGATCAGGAAGAGTATAAAGGGAGGAATTCGACCTGATTCCTCATTATGCTATGTTATGATTTGATGTTGAGAGAGTTCCCAGAGGAGGAGATTCGACTTCAACTGTTTTGTGGATTTCTGGAGGAAACCACCACCATTGATCGGTTTCGGTGTTGAGAGACACATCCTAGCCCATCAGAGATACCATCCAGGTATTTCACCGTGTGATTCAGGAGTATCCAGTTTGTAGTGTTGTGCAACTCATCCAGTGAGGGCGCAAGTCAAAGAGAGGGTTTTTGTAGCTGCACAAGATCAGAGCTCGTATTGCAGATCCCTTTCGACCCAGTTGAGATCCAGCTAGGGTGCCTAGATTGAGCCACTTCCCATCAGATTCTAACGGTGGAATCTTTCTGGGCGCAACATTCATCCATCCAGGGTGCAGCTCTTGTGGAAGGACAGTTGGGGTTATAGACGGAGTATCATATCAGATCCGAGGAAACCCCTCCGACCCAGTTCATCATTAGCCAAGGTGATCATTTTGAGTCATATATTAGCCAATTTAGTTGGGGGAATCATTTGGGCGCATTCAGAGAGTCCAGGAGGTGCACAGACCCCTAGAGGGTGAGATCCAAAGCCTCAGAGGATAGATCTTCCATCCAACGGTCACTAGGATCGGTCTAGAGGCCAGGGTGCTTTTGTTGAGTCAGTTTCCAGCTCATTCCGATGGTTATAGTCTTCCGGACGAGTTTTCCAATTTGTAGCGGTTACCGTGCTTTGCCAGAACTGCCAATTTTGCCGATCTATCCGTGCATGCTTCAGATCTTCCTTCATCTTCTGGTCATGGGTATTTTATGTTATTTTCTTGTATTCTAGTGATGATCCATGTGATCTAACTGATGACTATTTTCTATATTTCTAGTATTTCATTGTATTTCCCTGCTTAAATCTCATAATACATATTATTGTGCGGTTGTTGTTCCTTATTTCTGCATGCATCATATATATATTGTTTAAACCATAATGTATAACATGCACATGCGACAATCACAAAACATCTCAAGCACATAACTAAAACGCATCCAGAAACCCCCAGAGTATCAGATCTGAAGATAAAACGCATCCAGAAACCCCCAAAGTATTAGATCTGTGAGACAAAATACTAGATCAGCAGTAGATATCCAAATCAACTGGATCAGGGATATTTCACTTAAGTGGTGGAATGGCTCTTTAGTGACCGAGCCCATGGTCGATTAATGTCTAGGGTCAATGTATATTACCATGCTAAACATTATCTAGAATCTTGCAAAATTTCATTAAGTCCCCCTGTTGCTGTCCTAATACACACCAACAAACATGGAGAAGTCTCCAACCCACTTGGTGTATCCTTGGAAGCACAAACCTGAATCCAGACCCACTGTCACCTCAATCTGGACTCCTTTCGTCTAGGCTCACTCCTAGGGAAGCCAAGGGGGGTAGACCCTATTAAACTGTGTTAAGGTTTATTAAACATTCTAGGAGTGAATTAATTTGTTGATTAGGGGGACCAAACCCAATGACAATCAACCTAAGTTGCACGAAACTCCCTACCCCCCCCTGTTTCTGTGTCAAAAACGATCCGAAACGCTGAAACGGGTACGCTATGGCCAGGAAACGTCGTCGGTCGTACCGTACGTCGTTTCTCGATTTGGAAACGCCGTACAGTATGACCGACGACATTTCCTGGCCGTACCAGCCCATACGGTCGATGTTTTGGCTGTTCTAATGTGTCTTAGAGGCAAAAAAAAAAATAGGGGGCTGTGGGGCCCCCAAACACTCATTTTAAAAAAAATTTATAATGTTTTTCTTGCAATATAATGTTTTATTTAAAAAAAAACTATATATATATATATATATATGTATATATATATATTTTTATTTTTTTTATATATATGGTGTTTTCATTTTTTGAGGGCCTATTTCGTACTGTTCCAGTTTCGGAAACTTAGAAACGTTTCCCCGTTTCGTTCAACTTAGCAATCAACCAATGAAATATGCAATCTTTTAATGACAAACAAACCTCTATTTTATAAACAATTAGACCAGTGCCTAAATATTATTAAATTCCACTTGTTGAACAAATATTCCCAAAAAGGTATCTTTACAACTTGAAATAAAAAATAAATTTATCCACACAATGATTCACAAAATAACTTTACATATAAACAATTACTTCCCAAAGAATTAAAGAATACTTGAAAAATAATGTGAATAACTTGGAGAAAACAAATAGAATGTAAAATAAATTGTTGAAATAAAATTGCAAGTGTTTAGGTTGTTTTTAGTCAATTTTGAGTTTCTTTCTAACTTAGTTGTAATTTTCTTGACTTGGCTAGTCTAGGAAACACTGCTAATGTGTGTGTTGGATTAATTGTTTATGTTGACCGCCCATTTGACACCGGTGGTCAACTCATGTGCCATGAAGAGATGTATCATCAGATGCAGTATTATTGAAGATTCTTGGTTCTACAGGGCTGTGTTTGGCCCAACACTTATTTTTGTATTTGGAATTTCTGCACCCTTGCGTGAGTTAATAATGTAATAGGTATGTATGAGTCATGTCTAGGTCAATTACCTTGGCATCAGTTCACTAGGAGAGTTCCTTTCACCGAGGGTTTTTTATCCTCAGGTTATCATTGGGCCTTCCAAGCCTTAATGATTTCCCTTGAGTTTTTCCCTTGCACTTTACATATGTCCTCCAAAGTGGTGAACRACGTTGCAGTGGGCTTATGTTTTGGTTAACTATGTAGGGAATTCATTGTAAATGACCATGCAAGACATCATAGAAAGTTTCGCGGAATTTYGTCGAGTCTAGGTTAATTTTTTTTATTTAATTAATTTTTAATTAAATTTCCCTAAGTTTGGAGGTTTAATTATTTAATTAATTAATTATTTTTGAGAAAATATTGTAAAATMTGGATCCTTGGACTTTTGATAGGGGTATTTGTGCTCAAAAGAAATGGAATAGCACCTCCTACATCCTTGGAGCAAGTTTCATCTCGGTCGGACAATTTTAGACATGGGTTAGTCCACCTAGAGTGTCAGTCAGTCTATAACAACAATTTTAATTGCTAAAGTCTAACATGGCAAAATGTAAAAATTGTAATAATGAGTTAGATGATGTGAAATGTTGAAATGATGGTTAGAGAGAGAGACCCCCTAAGCATAACCTTAGCCTCCCAACCTTTTTCAACCTTGTCTAACCCCTTTTCCAACCCCCACATTCAAAAGTTGCACCCCCCTAGGGGGATTGACGTTTTTCTTTTTTAATTTAATTGTGACTTGAGTGTGGCCCCCTCTCCTAAGTTTTCACTTCATTTAACCTTCTTTTAATTCCTAGAAGTGATCCTTATCACTCCACCTCACCCATACTTGAGTTTGGGTTGAATTTTGACCATGAGGAGCTCCCTCCAAGGGAGTTACGCCCTCCTTTTCCTCTCTCCAATGAAAGTTACGTTTTTTATTAAAAAAGTGACTCTTCATCTATCTTAGGCACAGATCCCATGCCTTTCCCTTACCCTTGTGTAATCCCAACACCTCACCCTCTTTCTTAGCCTCTCATCTCTTCTTGTAATGTCCCGTTTTTCCTAGGCAGTCGGAATACCGTGGTGGTTTACACAGTTTCCCGTAAACCATTAGATGAATGAGTTAGGGAAACGACACTGGTAAAGTCACTTTCGAATTATAAAGTGAAAACTTAGGAAAAGTGAGTTTATTATTATTAAACCCCTCTTTGAGGGTATTTCTCTCCAATTAATAATTAAATGAATATTTTAATGGAGAAAATGACAAGTGAATGAATAAAAGGACGATTGAAGGGGAAAAAGGTATCATTGACTATTCATTTAAGAAATTGAAGTTTGGAGAAGAGCTCGGTGAGCAAACGAGGGTTTCAGCTGGAAACCCATTCGGCACCTCGGATTCGGCAGTGAAACTATCTTCCCTAGCCGTGGAATCTCGGATTCGACAGTGAAACTATCTGCCCAAGCTGAGGAATTGGAGAAGCCATTCAGGGTTCTCATTTGCGGCATTGTGATTTAGAGAGTTTCATTGAAGGAAGGATTCATCGCAGATTTGGCAGGGAAGAGGACATTTCCTTTGGCACGTGGGCAGTGTTGGGTGTTCTCATTGAAGCTGGGCGCGTCCTCATCTTCCTGGCAGTATATTGCCTCTTGGGGTGAGTTTTCCATCACCAAATTCGTGTGGCTTAGTGTTGGGCGTTGTATCAGTTGTGATCTGGCTGGTCGTGTCCCCTGGAGCTGCGTGCTATTGGCTGGCCGTGTCTTCCTCTCTTAGGAGCTGTGCGTCCCTCCTTGGCTGCGTGGAGTATCAAGGCTGAGGTTGAAGGGGGGTCGACCTCCCATTGTGGTTGTCCCGGGCGTTGCAGAGAGGTTTAGAGTGGAGTTGGGCGCTGTCTTCATCATTCAATCAAACAACAGAACCATACATTGCATGGGGCGACTTCTTCAAACTCTTGGGACAGTTTTGGAGCAGTTTTCTTGTGGCTGTATGTACTGTGAGTGTTCCAGCCATTAATAGTAGTCCCCTTCATCAGTTTTGAGAGGTATTCACACCTCATCTTTGATTGTATTGGTTCAGCTAATTTATTTAATAAAGAGCAGTCATTGTTTGGTTAAATTGCTATCTCATTTGTGAATGTTCTTCATTTTATTTTATGGGTTTGGTTCTATATTAAAATATAATCACTGCCACTTCATTGGGGAGCTATAAGGGTTTAGAAAACCACTAAACAGCTAGCAAAACCAAGAATTATATCGCTGTCCAATCAAATTTTCACCTACAACCATAATCTCAGAAACATGCAAACTGTTTGACGAAAGTCCAACATCAGAACTGGAAGGATTTTCCTACATTTACAACTTAGAATATTTCACTTCTCCTCATCCCAAGAGGTGCGCCCTCCAAGAATGGTGCGCCCTCCCATACCTTGAAACTCAACAAATAATTATTTTAAAAATTATTTGATCTCTTCACCTTCCATGGCACAAATCCCACACTTCCTACATGCCCTTAGATCTATCTAAATAATTCTTCTATTTTTCTACACCCTAGATCTATTGTGCAAACCCTAG
>ML841522.1:44825-60110 GCA_009831015.1 Picea engelmannii | reverse complement strand
GCAACTGTTATATTCAGAAAATCATATAAATAATGAATTTTCCAGCAAGCTTTTATTTATAAAAAGACTAGCCTAAGCACTTGTAATCAATACTTGTGAGTTAGGATATTAATTTTGATGGCTATAAACATAGGGTGATATTCCTTTCTATTTTTCTTTAGCCAAGCAGAATCTGAAAATGCTTGAGTAAGATCATTTCAAATCTTTTCCTCAACATTTGTTTGGCGACCATACTGGGGAGATATTCAATATCTATCTGGTTAATTTTTATGCTTGATTAGCATCGACACATATATTTTTTCTGATATTGCTTCTTTGACTATTTTATTTCTTAATGATTGTGTATGTTGCAAGGTATCCCAATATTGAGCCCGGTCTTCAAGATCAGACCAACATTGCTTTGAATTTGGTCAATACCATTTTAGACACTGCCAATACTCGTGTTGAGCTTAATCATTTTTGGGCAGCAATTGAACGAGATATTAGTGCCCAAGAACGTTGGGAAGTTAGACGTAGACAGCCTAGAAATGAACAATAACCTTCTTGTTCCTTCAATTTTGGCCTTTGTTTCATGTCCTTAGACTCTCGTGTCTCTAGAAGAAGAAGAGGCTTATCATCCGAAATTAATCCTATTGCTGAAATAGGAAGAAGAAACGTTGTGTTGTCTACCCAACAAACTTCTCTAAGGAGAACTTTGTCTGATTCATCCAGGTCATATTTCTTTCCCTCATCTATCATCCATAAGATGGCATCTAGTGGTGGCTCTAGTGGCACCAGAAGTGCTTCCTCTTCTCATTATTCAGCTTCATTGGTGATCGGTAACTTATATAGACACCAGATCCCTATCCACTATACCACAAATCCCACAAAATTCATTAAAAAGTATGGGCTTTTTCAGTTTGAAGAAGATGCCACAACCACACCGTGGCATGTGTTCTTAACCTAGCACCTGCTACTCATCCACTTCCTAAATCCAAAGAGCATCTCCCTAGGTTTTCGGGAAATAACATTGTCACTACAAATGAACACCTGGTGGCATTTTCTAATGCTTGTCACAACATAGGGGCCAATGACAACGATACTTGCATGCGCTTATTCATCAATTCCTTGGAAGGAAAGGTTGCGGTTGATTTATTTGACCTTCCTCCTAAGATTTTGTCTACTTGGGAGGAGTTAATCTATTGGTTCATATCCACTTATGGGCAATCTAAAGTCCCAACCGAAAAGTTACAGGAATACAATAACATCACCTATAAGGATGGTGAAACCATCAAGTCCTTCAACTTGTGTTTTACTAAGTTATACAATCAAATCCCTGAACTCATTCGACCTCAGAACCAAGCCACTTTCATGCATTACCTTCCCCCTATCGTCATAGGCTCGAGGAAAAATCCATTGATAATCTTGGCTCTACTCTGCATACTTGTTTAGAGTATGAAGAATGACTTGAAGGAACAGGTCTTCCACAGGGAGAATCAATTAAACAGACAGACATGTCCACCCTCTTATAGCTAGTACAAGATATGAATAATCGTATGATAGCGTATGAGCAAAAGGAAATTGTCTCCCCTCTCACCCCTGGAGCTTCATCATCTTCTGCACCCCCCTTTAGAAATCCGATTGAAAATAATTTTCAACCTAAAGCTATCTTGCCTCGAAGTTGGTGTAACTTCTGTGAGGAACACCACAAGGAAGCCACATGTGAGGTAAGGAAGAGTGCCAGAGATAAGATCTTTGGTAAAAGACTAGAAACTACCATCGTTGTCCTAGATTTTGCAGAGCCAGAAGATGTCGTGATCATCAATACTAGGAACAAGTCCTATGCTCCCAAAGGCAAGTTTGATCCTCCCTGAAATCCTTCCAACCCGAGCTCATCCTCACCCGTTGTTACTATTCAAGTTCCTAAGGTTCCTGATAGTCAAGGAACAACTTCCCCTCTCCCCTCTTCCAAGTACAATATCTTGAATCGGTTGGCCAACATCAAAGCATATGCAACCCTTTTGGACATGGTTGTCGTCCTTGAACAACAGATGCATCTAAAACAATTCATGGAAGGAAAATCTTTTGTTGTAGCCAATCTTTCTAAAGAGGTAAACGAAGAGGATTCATTTGTAAATAAAGTAGGTGTGCATAACTTTAGATACCCTATAAAAAATCCCCCTTTTTACATTTCTGTAAAGGTCATGGACAATATTGCCCATTGTTGCCTCATTGACGGCGGTTCGGGCCCAAGTGTGATGTCGAAGATTATTATGGAAGAGCTAGGCTTGTCTTGTACAAATGAAAATGCCAAAAGCATGCTCTCCTATAATAGTCTAAAACAAATGACCATAGGTGAGATTAAGGATGTGACCTTAGTTTTGTGCGTGCACCTTGAAATAAGGAAAACCCTTAGTATTCAGGTAATCGATATGTCAGTAAGCAATTACTCAATCATCTTGGGAAGAGATTGGCAAGCCTTAACAGGTGGATACCTCTCACTCGATGGGACACATTTATCCATTCCCTGTAATGGTAAAAACATTATAGTCCTTAGAGAGGGAAGGATTTCACCTTACATAGAGCTCAGTGTCCCACAACCTAATGTGGACTATATTGAAGAGGACCTAGGAGTGTATTCTATCTTTGATTATGAGGATAATATTTCCTTGGAACAAATCAATTTAGATGATGATATGTGGCACATGAACTTTGATGGTTCATGCTCCAATGAAGGTAACATAGCTGGCATTATCTTGATTTCTCATGTAGGAAAAATCCATAACTTTTCTTATAGGTTGGAGTTTGCTTGCACAAACAATGTCACTGAATTCAAAGCTTTATTATTGGGCATTGAGAACACCTATAATCTCGGTTGTGGTCACCTTTAAGTTTTTGGGGATTTTGAGCTTGTTGTGAACCTTGTACGTAAAATTTACTCTCCTAGCAACAAGTTGATGAAACGATACACCCAAACTATTTGGGTGCTTATCTTGAACCTTTTATCTTTCAACATCACTCATGTTAAGAGGGAGTTAAAATCAATGGTTGATCGGTTAGCTATTTTTGTAGCCTCTCCTAATCGGAAACTTCTGCCACACAGACATGATTGTACCTTTCAATATCTATATCATCCAGATATCCCTGACAATATAGAATCTTGGCAGGTCTTCCCTAACTATGAGATCATTTGTGCTTTTATTCAAGACGAACCTTTTAAGGCCAAAGAAATTATATCCATAGAAGACAACAAGATTCCCAAGGGATTGACTCCTCTAGAGAGTTCATTTTCATCGAGTGATGTAGGCAATAGAGAGAAACAAAAAGAAGAATATTCGAAAAGGAAGGTGGGTGAAACCATCTCCTTGAACATTGGGACACCCAAGGATCCAAAGAATGTTAAAATAGGTGCCAAATGTTCAGTTGAAGAGAAAATGAAGTTTTCCAAGCTACTTGGTGAATTTCAAGATGTTTTTGCTTGGTCTTATGATGATCTTCGTGGTTTTGATCCTGGTCTTATACAACATACCATCCCCATTAATGAAGGCATAAAACCAATTAGGCGAAAACAAAGACCTATCAATCCTACGCTAGAAGAAACTATTCGAAAGAAGTTGGAAAAACTCTTGAAGGCTAGAATCATCTTTTCGGTCAAGTACTCTGAATGGGTTTCAAATTTGGTTCCTGTTCGGAAAATAACCGGTCAGATCAGATTATGCGTTGACTTTTGCACATTAAATCGAGCTAGTATAAAAGATCACTTCCCTCTCCCTAACATGGAAATGATTTTGCAGCAAGTTGCAGTGTCACAAATGATGTCCTTACTTAACAGTTTTTCCGGTTACAATCAAATCAAGGTAAAAAGGGCAGATAAATATAAAACCACCTTTATCACTCATTGGGGTACCTTTTCTTATAAACGTATGCCTTTTGGATTATCTAACACAGGTGCCACTTTTCAAAGAGCTATGCAAATAGCTTTCGATGATTTGATCGACAAGATCATTCAGATCTACCTGGATGACTTAACTGTTTACTCTAAAACCCGATCAGATCACTTTGGTCATCTGAGAAAATTTCTCATGTGATGTAGGAAATTTGGCATCTCTCTAAATCCGTCTAAGTCCATTTTTAGCATTATCGAGGGAAATCTCCTTGGACACATTGTCTCTGATTCAGGAATAAGCATTGGTCCTGAAAGGATTGCTGCTATCCTTAATCTGCCTGCTCCCACTTCCAAGAAGGAGGTTCAAGATTTTATGGGGGTTATTAACTTTGTCCATAGGTTTGTTCCAGATTTTGTTGTGATGGTCAAACCAATTCATAATATTCTTAATCAAGATCGTTATTTCTCTTGGACAAATGATATCGAAAATGATTTTGAAGGGATTAAGAAAGAAATCAATTTCGCACTGGTTTTGGCGAAGCCAGATTTTGAGAAGGAATTCACGATATATATTGATTCCACCGAAGAAACAATTTATGTTTTCCTCATGCAAAATGATGACCAAGGTAATGGAAAACCAATGGCTTACATGAGTCAAAGTTTGTCTGATGATGAATATAAATATTATTTTAATGAGAAACACGCTTTCTCTCTTTTTAAAGATGTTGAAAATTTTCGCCAGTTTGTCTTAGGTAAGCACACGCTGGTAAAAGTCCCTTTACCTGTTGTCAAGTTTTTTCTCTCACGGACTTATCTTTCAGGGAAGCTTGCACATTGGCTTGCCAAGATCCAGGAGCATGATTTGAATATCATGACTTCTACCACTATCAAGGGATATGACTTAGCCCTTCACTTAGCTTAGCATGCTGAGAATAGTGAAGAAATTGATGAAGAGGATAGTCCCTATCAGCTCTCTTTTACATTGATAACCAAATCCTCCCTGTGTCTGAACATCCCTGGTATAATAATTTGGTTTATTATTTACAAAATCAAATATGTCCAAACAAATTAGACACTCATCAAAGGAGAAGGCTTCATCTTGAATCTGCAAGATACGTCATTATAAGAGACTTCTTGTTTCAAAGATCTGTTGATGGTGTGTTGCTTCGCTGTGTAAACAATGAGGATGCACAGAAACTGTTGCAAGAAACTCATGGTTCTTCAAGTTATGTCATTCATGTCGGAGGTCATTTTTCTGCTAAAACCATTGCTTTCAAGATTATTAGAAAAGGATACTATTGTCCTTCAATCTTCCATGACTATTATGTTTTTTCGAGATCTTGTGACAAGTGCCGAAGATTTGTAGGGAAAGAACGCCTTTCATCCATGCCATTACAACATGTCCTCCCAGACTTTCCCTTTTCAAAGTGGGGATTGGATTTTATTGGTCCTATTAATCCTCCATCTTCAATAGGATAAGTTTGTATTTTGACATCCACAGACTATTTTACAAAATGGGCTGAAGTTGTCCCACTTAAGCATTCAACAGATGATCAGGTAATTTCTTTCCTTGAAATTAACATTTTTTCCAGATTTGGTCTTCCATTGGAAATTATTATAGATAATGGTCTCGCTTTCATTTCTGCTAAGCTGGCCCAATTTTTAGCTAAGTTGGGGATTAAACATTTCACTTCGTCGGCTTATTATCCCCAAGTAAATGGGTAGGTTGAATCTACCAACAAAAATCTGGTGAATATTGCCAAAAGACTCATCGAAGATAAGCCTTGTCAATGGCACACTCTCCTAACTTATGCCCCTTGTGCAGATCGAACTATCAGCAAGGTAAGTACTGGTTACACCCCTTTTCAGCTTGTCTATGGTCAAGAATCCCTCTTGCCTACTGAGATGGAACTTTCTTCCTTAAGGTTGATGCTATAGATCGAAGAATTAACTTCTTCTGATATTTCACAAAGGATAAATACACTCCTAGATTTGGAAGAGCAAAGGATGTTTGCCTTGGATAATATAAAAATGAGACATTAAATTGTTAAGAAGTATTTCAACAAGAGTGTCAAGAGTGTCAAATTTAAGGTCAATGAAAAAGTATTGTTGTGGGATTCAGCTCATGTTGATAGGAGAAGACATTCAAAATTTCAAAAATTATGTCTAGGTCCTTTCAAGATCGTTTTTGTCTTAGGTACTAACTCTTACATTCTAAAATATTTACACGAGCGGTTGTTTTCCTACAGCACTAACGGTTCTCACTTGAAGCCTTACGTGGAACCAACTTGAAAATTTCTAACGTTGTTTGGATTTTCTGTATATTAGTAGTCTAGTTCTGCTTTTAGTTTTTCACTATTTTTTATTCTACTGACAGTAGTTTGATTTCTACTTTCTATTTTTAACAATTTCCTGTTGCTTTTACAATTCTGGCATTTTATTTTTGTTGTTTTAAATTTTGTAATCTTAATTCTGTCATGATTTTATTGTTTTTTCGTCTTTTAGTTGATTTTGGTCAAGAATAAAATGTTGGATCAGTTCTTCCACAGTGACACTCCTGCAAGGCATTATTAGTCAATAACAATCAAACTTACACAACTGTTACGATGATTTCTCTAAAAGCACACTTGAATTTTTTATAAAGAAATTGGTTATCTCTCGCTTATGTTTTCCTTTTCTTCATCCATTTGAGATTAAAAGAGCAAGTCCATAATTTTTTCTCCTTGGAGTAAAGAGCAGATTATGGTTGAATGATTATGCATATGGAGATAAATCCCCTCATACTTAACATTTTCATGAGTTATTCCAAAATTCCTGGTCATGTTTCCATTAAAGCCGCTCACTTCCCCCTGTTGCATAATCATTCTAGTTATATATTCTTGATCTGTTGTTCATGGTCTACGAAAATATGAATTTTGAGTTCTAAATATGTTGAAACAAATTTCCCTCTGGAGTCGCCAGTTTGTTGACGATTAAAATCACAACGACGATTTCACCTGCAAAGTATTGCTAAAGCCTATTAATTATAAGTTAATGACACATATAATACTAGTAGGTGGGACCCCCTTGTAGATTGGAGGATCAGGTTCTTATCTGATATTCTTGTTGTTGTTCGACACTACTTGCAGGGCTCTACATGATTGATGGTGAAATGTTGGTTCTAATTGTGACAAATGGATGATGGATAAGGCATGTTATGTGTTGTTTCGGTTTCTCTAGGCTCTAATTTCATGTTATGATGGCTTATGTTATACATTGTTACCTTTGCTATATGTTCCTTGATTCATTACTGTGACACCTGCACAAGATACATGTTAGTAACAACACATAAGAGCAGTTGAAAAGAGATAAAAGCAATATAAACAA
Organism: Picea engelmannii; assembly: GCA_009831015.1. Lineage (NCBI taxonomy): Eukaryota > Viridiplantae > Streptophyta > Pinopsida > Pinales > Pinaceae > Picea > Picea engelmannii. The sequence continues at coordinate 52,879 of ML841522.1, read as the reverse complement.
AATACAAAAGGAAGAAACTAAACTATACTAATATGCTACACTATATGCATTGGAATTAAAAGGATTGTTGTTAGTCCTAGCTAACGAGGTTAGTGGCTATACGATTTATTGAGTTATATGGAAACATGTGTGATATGCGTTATAATATGGTTGGAAATTGTTAATGTGACATAGGGTGGCGCATTTGGCAAATAATGGATGTTGTTTTTGATGCATGGATTAATTGGATGGATTAATGGAGGGTTGGCTGGCATGTACTAAGTAATTAAATGGATAGACGATGGAAGCGACGTGCATTTACTGCACGTCACTCCATACTCTTTTCACTGGTCATCACCCTAGCTTGGGTATTGTTCAATTGTGTTGTGCTATGGTTAAGCTTCAATTTTTAAGCAAAGGAAGAACTACTCAACCAAGCTCGCATTTTTAAGGCTCCTTGGTTACAGGTATGTCTTTTTCACCATCCATGAACCCGCTCTGGTTATGAAAAAGAATTTGGCTCAGTGATGTATGGGTCTGTGCTTTTCTCGAAATGGAAACTGTGTAAACTTGTGATATTTCTCTGGGGTGGATTGTTTGTGTGGTTTTTCATTGCAATGCAAATGATGGTTGAAGTCCAGTTTTATTGATTATTCTTAGTACCAGAGGCCATGAAGGTTCTTCATCGTCCTTATTGGTCTTGATTGGAGTGTTTCACTTGGTCCAAACTTGATCGACTGTCTCCACACAGTTCTTGTCACTTCGCCCAGTCTTATTCCTGTTATGGGGTTGTTGGGTTTGATTTCAAACAACCTTGTGTCATTGTATATCGTTCCACCTGGGTATGGGCTCGTTTATACTATCGGTGTCTGCGTATTTGGTTACAATGGATATTATGCCAAGGGGCTTGCTTTGAGGTGGATTTTTATTTCATGGCTCTGTTTTATATCAACATTACCCGGGTTGATTGAGGAAAAACACGAGGGTTATTCCCTGCATGTTATGGGTGTTATTTATTTTCCCATGAGGGACCTCTGCTCCTCTGTTCTTAATCTCTTATGTCTGGTGAACTGTCACCTGGCCTTGCAAAGATATTGGTGTTGTCACTGTGTTGTCTCAAAGGTTTCTCACCTGTTGTTGGTGGTTGATTCCAGTTCCTTGTGTTGGTTCCACAAATCAAACCCTTGATTATTCAAGCCCGATTTTGATAAATGAACCAGTTAGTTCCAATCATGTATGTTGTTGACTGTTGTGGAGTAGCGTCGATAATGGTTTGATTATGGGATTGTCTTTGTTAATTAGGTTGATTACACAGTTGAAGTCTGAAATGAGGTTGGTGTATGATCACTGTATTTGTTTGTCATGATAATTGATTCGATGGCTCAGCATGGTTTTAATTGATTGATTTGAGAAATGGAATTGGGCATACCATCACTACCTCCTTGTGTTGGATTGATGACTCAAACATTGTTATGGTTTGATTTGGAGTGTGTTTCCTTGCGTTATGAGTTGAGTTGTATATTTTCTACAACGTATTATGAATTTAAATGATGGTTGCCTGCTGTGTATGTTTTTGGGATGTTGTGCATCGTATTACTGGTTACACCATCAAAAATGGGTACAAGTTCTGTGACAATATGGTCTCATTACAATTTAATTGTTAAATGGAATTGAGGGATGAAATTGGGCATGCTTTTTGTGTCTATGTTTAATTAAATAAGTAATTCATGGACAGTGGTTGATGTTTCGAGGCTGAACAGAGTGGAAATAAGTGATTGTGTTTTCATTTGGAAATTGTTTTAAAACCTTAAGTGGATAAATGAGAAGAAAAAGAACTCTTCTACAGGTTATTGTGGAAAGCATGTTGTCTTGTTTTGGTGACACTGTATTGAAGATTTAATTGGGAACAGTGAGCAAGTTAATACACATAATTGATTAATATATGCAGTAGTTGTTTAATTGATCACAGTGATTATTTGGTTGGTGTTGGATCTTTTATGTCTGATATAGAATGGTTTTATGGATTATTTAATTAATTTTATGATCAGTATCCGCTCTCTTTCCCTACCATTATTCCTCTTTTCGCTAAACACAATCCCCTCACCTTCCCAAATTCATTTTTCACTCCCTGTTCTTAAAATTTAATTACAGTTAAGAGAATTATGTATTGAAACGGTTTGAAATTGCATTTCTTGGTTGGGTCACGGTGATATGTTCTTTGGTTTACATTACAGTTGATTATTGTTGTCTCTCAGCAATAACCATGATTCTTCTCCCCCTCATTTTAACATTTTTCGCTCAATACAACCCCTCACATATCCCAGGACCTTTTGTTCACCCCCTGCTCATTGACAACAGTTAAACAATTTGTATGGATTGGATTGCATGAGTCTGATATGTTGCTAAGACAAAGTTTATTTCATATTTTTAAGGAGTTACCATGTATGGTTGTTAAAGGAACTATTTTCTAATCAATTATGCATACAAGAATGAGCTTTTCAAGCAAAAGGTTGAAAACCAAGGCCCACCATGCCCCTAAAAAAGGGAAGGCCACTACTACCCCTTCCTCACCTTCAAATGATTTTGATAAATTTGTATCCTCCCGCATGCATTTGAGGGGCGATTATTCTCATATGATCAGTGATATTAAGCCTGAAGGTTCCACACAGCCTAAGGAAAATTCAGAGAGATTGAAAGGTGATAGCAGCAACAAGGGAAATATTTCCTCACTGACTGGGAAATATGGATTTTAAGTTTTATTTTATTTATTGTTGATGACAGTTGGCTTCAGAAATTTTGGACATGTTTTTTTGGATATATGAGTAATGTATTTTGAAAATGATTTCAAATATCAATGAGATAAATTGTCAAACATGAATGTGATGATGAGAGTCACAAGGAGGGATGTTTTTGTTTAATTAACTAGTTATGTTATGATTGTTAAGAGCAAAGGGGAGTCACACGGGGTCCCACCTACTAATTATTATTTATTTAAAACCCTTATTATGATTTTTTACGTTTCCCCCTAACTAAAAAATTGGTTGATTTTTAGTTAACTTAACTAATGAAGTAGTTCAACTACTTCAACCAATTATAATTTGCTTAAAGGCAAAAGGAAAGGGAGGAACAAAGGAGGATAGACGGAGAAGCATACTAAGGTTTGCTCTTTGAGTTTGTGTTGAGATAGTTTAGTTTTCATTCATTCCTTAATTGATCATAAGGCTAATTATTTTTTATGATAGCAGGGTCTTATTGTAGACAACAAGATTTAGGGTTGAATTACATCATTCAGACTCTTGTTTTTCAGAGGTGTTGAACTATCTTTGATAGTCTATGTAGACTTGTTTGTTTGTGAATTAGTTTTAATGACTGACAAAGGCTATTGTGCAAAGTCGAGTGGGCAACAATCTGTGGCAAGTTGATTCATCTTTTAGAGTTCAGTTTTTTATTTTTTGTCAGAGGTCCTTTTGTATGTTTCATTGGGGATTTCTAAGTTTGACTTTGGTACAAAACTTCTTCGTGAAATTTTGTAAAGAGAATGACTCTTTGATGAATTGGAATGAAATAAAGGATTGTTTTATGTCTCATCTATCTTGATTATCGACTTGGTGTCTTTACTTATGTCTCTAGATTTATTTCAGCAACTGTTATATTCATAAAATCATATAAATAATGAATTTTCTAGCAAGCTTTTATTTATAAAAAGACTAGCCTATGCACTTGTAATCAATACTTGTGATTTAGGATATAAATTTTGATCCCGTCTATTTTGATTTAGCCAAGAAGAATCTAAAAATGCTTGAGTAAGATCATTTCATATCTTTTCCTCAACAATGCCTAGCTTGAAATCTTCAAAGGCCAAGTTCCAACTCGAAATTCTATTGTCAAAATTTGCAAATTACATGAGGAGAAAGCATCTAGTTCTTGCCATATTCTCGGTCGCTTTGTGTCAACATTTTTGGTTGCCAGACTGGCCCCTATAGCACCTTGATATCGGGTAAGTCATAAGTGGCTTCTGAGCCCTCTCTGCAACTTTTGAAAATTTTCACGATTGTGCAAGGATAATCTTAATATCTTATCATTTATGGGCTTATGGTTCTCCACTTCGCTAGCAGCAGAGTTGTTTTGGGCATTCATTAAGTGCATATGCTAGTAGGTATTATCCTGATCAGTGATAGAGCCCACCCAACCTCCAGGATAGCAAAGGCTTCAAGTCATGATGAGTGATTTTTTGGGTTAGTGATTGGAGTAGATTAGTAGTTCTGTGTAACGTGTTTAATTTTTTGAGCTTACCCATAGTTTGGATAAATTACCTGGGTGTTTTTAAATCATTCTCGCAGGCTGGTGCTAAAACACGGTGTTTCGACACGATGTTTAAGCACCATTTTCCCAATGCTCATTTCTTGTGTGTTTCCATGCACACCGCATAAATGTCATCCTGATTAGTGATAGAGCCCACGGCCCCACCCAATCTCCAAGATAGCAGAGGCTTCAGGTCATGATGAGTGATTGTTTGGGTTAGTGATTTCCAATTGGAGTAGATTAGTAGTTCTGTGTTTCAGTTTTTTATCTTACTCACATGATACAGTTTGGATAAATTATTAAATTACCTAGGTATTTTTAAATCATTCTCACAAGTCGGTACTGAAACACAGTGCTTCAACACTGTTTTCCCAATTCTCATTGCTTGTTTGTTTCCACGCACGTCGCACAAGTGTCATCCTAATCAGTGATAGAGCCCACCTAGCCTTTAGGATAGCAGAGGCTTCATGTCATAACGAGTGATTTTTTGGGTTAGTGATTGGAGTGGATCAATAGTTTTGTGTTTAAGTTTTTGAGATTACCCATAGTTTGGATAAATTACCTGGTCATTTTTAAATCATTCTCACAAGTTGGTGTTGAAAAACGGTGTTTCAGCACTATTTTCCCAATTCTCATTACTTGTGTGTTTCCACGCACAAGTGTCATCCTGATCAAATATAGATCCCACCCAGCCTCCAAGATAGAAGAGGCTTTAAGTCATGATGAGTGATAGTTTGGGTTAGTGATTGGAGTAGATCAATAGTTCTATGTTTAAGTTTTTGAGCTAATGGAATTTTTAAATCATTCGCACAAGATGGTGTTGAAACACGGTGTTTCAGCACCGTGTTTCCCAATGCTCATTGCTTGTGTGTTTCTAGCACAAGTGTCATTTTGATCAGTGATAGAGCCCACCCATCCTTGGCCCTCCAGGATAGCAGAGGATTCAAGTCATGGCGAGTGATTGTTTGGTTTAGTGATTGGAGTAGATCAATAGTTTTGTATATCGTGTTTAAGTTTTTGAGCTTACCCACGGTTTGGATAAATTACCTGGGCATTTTTAAATCATTCTCACAACTTACAAGTTAGTGTTGAAACACGATGTTCCAACACCATGTTTCCAAAATCCCCATGCGTGTGTGTTTCCATGCACAAGTGAAAGAGCACCCAAGTCCCATCGATCATACTATCTTTCCAAGTAAGAATATAATCCAAAGAATAAGTAATGCAATTCTTCCCACAAAGCTACAATTTCACATTCCTATATATGTTTTAATAGATAAAATTTCATTCAAATGCATGCATGTACTTGTGTGGATATTGTATTATCAAGACCATTTCACGCATCGAGATAAACATAGTTATAGATAGTTTTAGATAGATGTGGCATGCCTAGAGTGAATTTGTGTCGAATAGTGAGAAAGAATGAAAAGTCTAATGCATACATTTCTACAAACACTTCATATGCATCCTCATACAATATTATAATTTGTTGGTATTATAATTTCATACAAACATTTCCTCAAGGCTCAACCCGTTGTTATAGCCTATATCATATTGCACAATGTATTGCTTACTATGTAGTATGCTAATAACAGAAAAATAATGAAAGATAGTTATTCATATGGCCATTTTTCACCATGAAAATCAATTAACCAAAATTTTCCACGGTTCACTCCAGGTTTTGCCTAAACCACCATATATTACTATTTCAACCCAAATATATAAAAACACATAAGAACCCAGGTCCAAAACCAACCTTACTAAATATACTCACTGTTGTTCCATATTGAGTTCATTGTTGTTCCAAATTTAGTAATTGCCAATTCAGTTAGGTTTTCTATCAGTCCGGATTTCAATTATGTTCAATTACACAAATGCATGATCTATTCTTAGAAAAGGTCTCCAATCCCTAGAGAATAGGTAGTTATTTTAGAAGCATGAAGAGTTGAGTGAGGGTGGAGAGTTTACGAAGGAGTGTACATGCATACATGCCACAACCATTCTCCAATTGGGATGCATTAACTCAGACATTGTTATCCATTTGATTAGGCAGAAGGCTTAGGGTTTGAGGATGCTTCATACTTCTTGCATGTGTCTAGTTTACTATTTTTAGATCTGCAAGTTTGTTGTGCATATTATCGGTGATATGTGTTTGTAGGTGAATATACTCTATAGCTATTATTTGTAGGTGAGTGTACAAATCATCATCATTGTTTGACATGGCATAGTAGGAAAATTTTAAACATGGCACAAATAACAACATCTCATCGTTCATATCATATGACATACAATGGCCCAATAGAAAACAATGGACCACCGTACTCTATAACAATGTAACACATCAAGGATCTGGGATAAACCCAAGCTAGCAAGCAAAAACATGTGGTAAAATCCACATGCATAATGTCTGACAACAAGGACCTTCTAATCTATCTTTGTATGATTGTATCTAAGACTGAATGTAGCCATACAGTTTCTCATGAGCCATGGAACACACTTCTAGACAAAATAGATTATCAACCTAAAACCAACCTATCAAAGGAAAAATAATATTTAAAAATGGATTTTTATTGATGTGGCATTATTTTGAGCCAATAATAATATGCAAGATGAAAATGACTTGTATGTTGAAGTGATTTATTTTTAGATAAGTATTGTTGGTTTTGTAACTTGTTGAGAAGAATTGAGTTCTTAAAATTGATATATCTCTTGCATTTGTGTTGACTTGCCAAATGGATGACTAATTTTATATTATTTTTCTCATGCAGGTTTCACTTCTGGTTTCTAGATCAATTTGAAATTATAATTGTGAAAATTTCAGTGAGATGTCAATCAACAATCGTGGAAAGAAAACATGAAAACAAAGGGATGTATTTTCTTACTTTCAAAAGCCTCAATCCAAGAACCCATATTCTCTTCATGATTCAAACTCTTTTGAGCAACCCATCAATGAAATTCAAAGAGATGTCAACTCTTATGAGAATGCATCTAATATCCATATAATAGATGATGAAATAGGTTCCTCTAGTGATCAAATTAATATGCTTTCACCCGAAATTAACAATAACAATGTTGAAGGTTTTTCCTTGGAAGGCAACACAAACCATTAACAATCATGGAAAAGGGGAAAAGGCCAATGGGACATAGGGGGGAAATTCCAATCAGAATGGGTCTCAAAATTTCCATTTATTGAACCAATACCTCCAACAAATGAGAAAGAGGCTTCACGAGAAGTTAGATGCATTATATGTAGTTGGAAGCTTGGAAAGACAATAAAATTGCAGGATGAAGTTAGATAATATAGAGAAGCATGCAGGAAAAGTGTGTGATAAGGAAATTGTAAATGGAGAGGACAAGTCTATTATCAAATGGAAATATTTTGAGGAATGTCGACATGTCAAATATGAAGATGAATATAATAAACACTTAATCAATAAGAGAAAACTCGAGGCAGGTGGAGGAACCATCACATCTCTATTTGGAAAGAAGATGGAAATAAATTTGTTATCCAAGACGATGCAATTAAGCATGGTATTTCACATCTTATCTAGAGGTCGTCCTATGGCATATTTTCTAGATTACAAGAAATTTATATCTTTTATTGAAGTGTCAAATTTTCCATCTTCTCATTGGTAAATAACAAGTGGTTGGGAATGGGAAAAATATCTAGCTCAAATAGAAAAAGGATGATTTGAAAGAGAATATTGCAAATGCTAGGTTTTTTTCATTGTCTTTGGATGAAGTTACAACTATTGATAATACTTCATGGATCT
>ML841521.1:22854-44071 GCA_009831015.1 Picea engelmannii | reverse complement strand
TTTTTCTTGGCTTCTGTGTACTGTTTGTTTGCTGAATACTCTTCAATTGCTTTTGTGGCCTTCGCAACAAGTTCTTCGCCTGACTCGGTACAAATCCCCACCTCATTCCCTGGAATTTTCGCAAGGTGGTATTTTAGCCGATACACTCCACCGTACATTGCTTTCCCACATAGCTTGCATTTGAGATGTTGTCGATTCCCTGGAGGATTAGGCTCACCATACTCCCAGAATGGATCTAATGGCTTTGACATCTTTAATATGGAAAAATATGAACCTAGGGCAAAAAAAAATCGTTTTTTAGCATGTGTTATTGATGAAAGAATGAAAATTTAAAAATCAGAGATAAATCAATTATGTATCTAGCATTCAGACTTGGTTTTGAACCCGAAATAGACACAAACAAATTTAAACTAATTTACATCGACCTAGGCAAGAAAATCCCAAAAACGTTTTTAGGCATACATGGCAAGAAAGAAAATCACATAACAATGGAAAAAAATGGTTTTTGATCCATCAAAAATCTATTTTGAAGATGTAAAACTCATTGCCACTGAAAACCTATGAAAATCTATGGTGAAGAAATGAGAAATAATGGACAAATTTTTTAACTTACCTCCAAATGCAAAAACTATGAAATGGAATAAAAATTCCAATGCCAAATCCACAAATCTGATCCTTGAATCCACAAAATCCCAATGGCAAACTTTTCCTTCCCTGGTTGAATGGCTTGGCTCTCCTCCTTGGCTAAATGCACAAATAAAATGAAGAAAAACACCTCACGGACCCCTTAAACCCGCAACTTTTTTTCATTTTACACCTAGGTGATTTTTTCCCATCGACCCGCGATTTTTAGGCTATTTTTTTCCACAAAATCGCCAAAAAATTGGCCGATTGTTTCAGCGATTTTATTTGAAAAAATCGTCCTCTTGAAAAAATTGTGATTTCTCACGATTTTGTCAACACTGGGTTGAACAACCTATTGGAGGATGCAGAGATTGATTTTGCTCTAGATTAGCTCGCCGTAACCTAGGGCACCTCCTGGTGGTTTCAGATTACAACTTGGTGAAAGTTGAAATTTCTCATTGCAGTTGTAGTGCCAGTTGCAATTGTAGTGGCAATTGCTTCGTTCCAGTTACAGTTGCAGTGCCAGTTGCTTCGTGCCAGTTACAGTTGAAGTGCCAGTTACTTCGTGCCTGTTGCAGTTGCCAATTGCCCAAGCCTTGAGATTAGAAGCAAGTTGGATGGTGCTGGAAATTTTAGAGGTATGCACTTGTATATGTTTAAAATTGTATCATTATCATGAGGGTGTTTGCAAGAGAAGGGATCGTTTGTCCAAGCGACAATATGTAGATCTAAAGGGATCTCAGTTTCAATACATTTAGAGAAACAACGCACCCTCCCTGGAAGTGAAGACTCCAGGTTTGATTGTTTTGATATGCCTTTAGCTGTTATAGCGTTATTGCGATCTTATGTTGCAATTTGATCTATTGAAGTTATGATAATTATGAGATGCACTTGTTTGCAAGCTAAATTGATCTCCTGTAGGAGATATTCTTGGTTGTTGACTTTGTTCGGGCAGGTTATCTTGTTAAATCTCATGGAGGTTGCCATGGAAATGTTGTTGTTCTTGTTTCTTGTTCCGGGCAGGTTACCACGGAGGCAGGTCACCAGTGATAGCTCTGAGAGGGAGCTATAGTGACGGTTGCAGAAGACAACATATTAGATGTCTCTAGTTTGAGACATAAAGCAATCTAACCAGACAAGGAGTTTGTACAGATTGACCAGTTTAGGCCTTGGTGCATGATTCTATCAGTTTGTGTGAGTTATGGCATATGAGACTTGCTCATTTGCATTATAGAGCTCTTCCCGCTCTAGGGAAGATGGTGACAGGTCTTCCAATGCTCCGTGTAGAGCATGATGGCATTTGTAGAGGTTGTGCTTTTGGAAAGAATGCCAAGGGATCTTTTCTAGGCAGAGACAAAAAATCCAAGGGGATCTTGGACCTGATGCATTTAGATTTGTGTGGGCCTGTGACAATTGCTTTCTTGAGTGGATACTTATACTATGTGATCTTTGGTCTTGAATTTTGAGGAACATGACTCTCGAGGAGGCTTTCACCGAAATGAAGCTTGTGGTTGGACACCTCAAGATATTTGGGTGTCCTGTATACATTCACGTACCCAAGGAGAAAAGGACAAAGTTAGACCCTTCAAGCAGGAAGTGTACATTTGTTGGGTACAATGAATATTCGAAGGCATATTGGATCTACATCCCAGGTCAGTGACAGATTGAGGTGAGCAGGGATGTTTCCTTTGAGGAGGAGTTAGCCTTCATGAGATCTAGAGGATCTCACACGAAGATTGACAGTGAGAAGCAGAAGGAGATGGTGTCTTCTCCCCTCACCCTTCAGCAGTTCAGAGGGAGCCAGTTGAGATAGTTGAGCCTGTTGATCCAATTGATCCTGTAGATCCTATTGATGTTTTTAGAGATATTGCAGTAGGTCGGAAAAGGCCTGCATTGGCTTGTCAGACTTTGCAGGAGGCAGAGGGACATGCAACTCCCCGTGGTATTTTCAGAGAAGGCAAGAGACCTCAGAGATTCTCAAGCTATGTTGCAATAATGAGCCACAACATTGATTCTGATCCTTCTTGTTATGAGGATGCATCTAGTCAACAAGTATGGAGAGATGCCATGATGGACGAGTATCAATCCATCATGAAGAATGATGTGTGGGATATTTTTCCGAGACCGGAGGGGAAGTCTGTGGTGATTTCCAAGTGGATCTATGAGATCAAACATGTAGCTGACGGGAGCATCGAGAAGCACAAAACAAGATTTATGGCTAGAGGATTCTCTCAGGTAGAGGGAATAGACTATGAGGAGACATTTGCTCCTCTTGCTCGGTACAGCTCCATTCAGACGATCATTGCCCTTGCTTCAACCATGGGCTGGAGACTACATCAGATGGATGTTAAAACAACCTTCCTCAACGGAGAGATTGAGGAAGAGGTGTACATCGAGTAACCAAATGGTTTTGTGATTCATGGGAAGGAGTCCCATGTGTGCAGGTTGAAGAAGGCCCTGTATGGATTCAAGCAGGCACCTCGAACTTGGTATGCGAGGATTGTTGGATATTCGATGAGTTTGGGTTTCAACAAGAGTGTTGCTGATGCCAACCTGTACTATAAGGTTGTCAATGGTGAGTCCCTGATTTTGATCTTGTACGTTGATGATTTATTTCTCACCGGAGCAGAGAGCCTCATTGCTTGGTGCAAATATGAGTTGGCCTCTGAGTTTAAAATGAAGGATCTTGGCATGATACACTATTTCTTGGGACTAGAGGTGTGGGAGAGAATTGATGAGATCTTCTTGAGTCAGGGGAAGTCAGGGGAAGTATACAATTGAAATTTTGAGGAGATTTGGAATGTTGGATTATATGTCCATAGCTACACAGATGGTGTCGAATCTGAAGAAGATTAGTTGAGTCTTCTTCCGATTCAGACTTGATTGATCCAACTATGTACAGATAGCTGATTGGATCATTGATGTATCGGGTTAACAACAGACCAGATGTTTGCTATGCAGTGAGTGCACTTAGCCAGTTCATGAGTTAGTTGAGACAGTTGCATTGGGTAGCTACGAAGCATGTGTTGAGATACTTGTGAGGCACAGTTGGATATGGCCTGAGATATGCTTCCAATATTGACATGAGATTGTAGGGATATGCTGATTCTAATTGGGCAGGGAGCACGGTGGACAGGAAGAACACCTTTGGGTGTTGCTTCAGTTTGGGGTCTGCCATAGTTTTCTGGAGTAGCAGGAAACAAATTTCTCTGGCATTGAGTACCACAGAAGCTGAGTATATTGCAATATGTATGGCAGTATGCGAAGCAGTGTGGCTTCAAAAGCTCCTTGTAGGATTGTTTGGACAGATGCTGGATCCCACCATGATTCATTGTGATAACCAGAGTTATGTGAAGCTCTTAGAGAATCCAGTATCTCATGGAAGTTTGAAACATGTTGAGATCAAGTTTCATTACATTCGAGATATGGTGCAGAGGAAAGCAGTACTGGTGCAGTACCGTCCTACAAATGAGCATATTGCAGATGTTCTCACCAAGCCCCTTGCCAAGTCAAAGTTCGAGTACTTCCGTGATAGAACTTGGAATGGTAGAGAATACCCCTCTTGCTAAGAGGGAGTGTTGATGGTTGCAACTTCGTATGATCAACTTCGTGAGCCATTCTTCAGGTCGTACTCCTCGATGGACTGAGCTTGGTTGACCTGTGATGATACTCCTCGATGGACTGAGTTGAGTATGACACTTATCGATGGACTGATAAGTTGTATTGGGTTGGTGCCCAACGACCCTTGAGGTGCAACTCAAGTGGTTGGGATATTTCTCCAGGTCGTACTCCTCAATGGACTGAGCAGGGTTGACCTGTGATGATACTCCTTGATGGACTGAGTTGAGTATGACACTTATCGATGGATTGATAAGTTGTACTGGGTTGGTGCCCAACGACCCTTGGGTTGTATCCCAAGTGGTTGGGATACTATGGGTTGTAGCCCAAGTGGACATGTCTTGTGGTTGTAGTCCTTGATGATGATGACACACACTACGAGGTTGTAGCCCTAGTGTTCTCTAACAGGTTGTAGCCCCTAGATGAGATAGATAGGTCCACATTGGTTGTAGCCATGTGTGACCTGATGATGCTACCAATAGCATGGTTTGTGTGACCATGGCATGGTTTGAGGACCATGGAATAACCCGCGGGCCTATGAGGACCAGAGGAGAACATCATGGAGAATACCTCCCTAGCTAAGAGGGAGTGTTGATGTTTTTGGTAGCAACGGTAGGTATTCACCTCTGGGAAAACTTTTCTTAGAGATGAAGATGCCAAGAAGTCAGAGAATAACCATTGAACAGATTAAAGAAACCTCATAAGAAATTAGAAGATCCTAGAAGAGAAATCAGCTACACAGAATAATAATAAAGAAGAAATATAATGCTCCAGAAGTAAAGTCAGCCCCATAGGAAAAAGACAAAGAGAACATATATTTTCTAGAAAGACAGGTCGACCCTACTGGAAAAGACACATGCACAGTTCAATATAAATAAAGGTGACCCCTTCCTCATTTGGGACACACTCTCACTCATCTATAGCGCAAGTTTTGAGGAGAATAGTAGTTGCAGCTATCCAACAAAGGAGGAAGGAAGAATGGTGCACTTTGGTTAGGGTTTATCTTTTGTCTTGGTGGTATGCTAGTGGAGGCCAAATACTCTAGTGCTCTGGCTAGGGTTTGATGCTGCTGCATTGCTAGGTTATCTCTTGTGGAGATAAGTATTCTTCTTTGTTAGTTTTCTCTAGTGGATAGAGCTGGTTCTTGGTTATATTGTATTAGCAAGGATATTCTCTCTAAGAAAAGTTGTTGGGTTTTTCTCCCTTGTGAAGAACGGTTTCCCGGGATAAATTTTTGTGTCGTCTTGTGCTTGTTTATCAACTGCTTATATATTTCAGTATATGGTTATTGAATGTTAAAAGAAGATCAAAATGCTATGGTAAATCTAATGTTAACAAAACTAATAAAAATTCAACAGTTAGGGACTTAGGCTTATCAATAAAATAATATTATTTTTCCTTACCTCCCTTGAGCGCCCTGCATCCCTTTTCTTCCCCCTCTTGTAGAGTCATAGCCCCCCATTCTTTTGTCCTTCTCCTTTTGTAGGCTGTGAGGTATTTTTTTATTATCATTCAATTTACAATTTTACATATTACATCGTTCGACTTTTAGCCATCATCATATACATACACAATACTGATCTGAGAATCAAAACTGGGGCATTACATACTCGGTATCATGATGGTCAACAAGATAGGTTAACTTGCGGGAGGCATAACTTCCACATATGAACTCCGATTGAGGTGATCTTCACATTGTTGGGAATTTCTTGATGTGTAGAAAAACATTGAGAGGTTGTGAACTTTGCGAGAGGCATAATTTTCACATATGAACTCCAATTGAGGTGAGTATCAGAATATGTATATGCCCCTCCTTTCCTTTTGAATATCTGAGAAATATGTTAATAAAGTTCATAGCATCGACATGCCCCTCCCTTTCACCAATTCATAATAGGTGTTGGAGACGACAATGATGAGAACAGGTGCCCACCCAACCCGTTCCTTTCACCTTTCAGGGTTACGAGGTCATGCCATTCGTCTAAACCATTTAAACTAGTATGACCAAGGGGCTGGTTGATAAGTATACCTTTATCATATGAGTATCTGTATTGGTTGGACATCACCATCAATGCATTGGTTGGAGAAGACATCACCATCAGATGCATTTGCTAGTTGTTCACTAGAATGATCTTTACATTGTTGGAAATTTTTCAATGTGTAGAATAGCATTGAGAGGTTGTGAACTTTGTTTGCAAAGTTTGATCGCCAAAAACGGTCGTTTAAGGCCTCAAATAGGCTTCCAAAGTTTTAGGATCCCAAACCAAGTGGGTCCTGCCCCTAAAATGTGCCCTACAAGCCAATAGCTCCAATTTATGGTGCCATTGTGGTTAAATGGTTAATTATTCTTTTGTCTTCTCCTTCTACAGCTTGTGATGTATTTTTTTGTTATCATTCAATGTACAATTTTACATATTACATCATTCGGCTTATAGCCATTCATCATATATATACACAATAGCCATTACATCCCCCTCTCCCTAGATTTTGCACCATCCTTAGTGCACATCACAACTATATGCAATAATTTTTACATCAAGATGTCAAAACAAATATGGATATTCCTCCCTGTTAACCCCCAAATCTGTTTATGAAATGGAGGGTTAAAATCCAACTAGTCTTCATCAAGCTGGTAGACAGAGATAGGTTTTCATAGAGATCACAGACGTTTTCTCCAGGGATCACAACCCATTTAAGATGCAAAGTCATTTCAGAGGCTTATTCATCAGCTTTGAGGAAAATTGCTATTTTTAGCAGTCTTTCTACTTTTTAGGAGCCAGAGTTCGAAGGTCCGCATGACAGAGATGATTTCATATTTGGGATCCTTGTGATCTCACGATGCCGTTGAGCTTTTTTCGCGCGACAGGCTAGACACTGCAATTTTTAGTAGTTAGAGTTTCAGAGCTCAAACAACGATTCTAAGCACATTTGGATTCCTTGCAGAAAATCGAATTTGATGAGCTTGATTTCATTGACATATGATAAGTTTCCATTTTGAACAATACCTATTTTTAGGCATGCTATATTTGGCGGTGTTCTCCTAGTAGTTCTCGACCGTATTCATCTTTTTCGATTTTTTAGGGAGACTTCTATTTTTAGCAGGGTTATTATTAGTAGGTGTGGTCGCCATGTAGTGTGACATGTAACAGGGGAGGTGCCATGATTGGATGACATGTGTGTTGATTTTTCAATAAGCTAGGTTAAGCATGAAGTTCATTCCATTTTAGCATTTAACTTAACCATAGACAATAATGTTGCAACAACCAAGATCACAAGAAGAAACACCATGTACAAGAACACAAGAAGTATCCCGGGAAACCCTTCTCAACAAGGGAAGAAAACCCAGCCAAATCCTTTGCTATATTCTTCAAGAGAAAGACCTTCACCACCGAGAAAGACCTAGCACACAAGAGGGTGCTCAAACCCTAGAAGACTGGCGCCCAAGAGAGGTGTGCAATTTTCCCAAGTAAATGTACTTGCTTTAATTTCCAAACGCACATAAAATATATGTTTCCACAATGGGGATTTTACCTTTACTTATACTAACCTAAACCTGTCAACAAAAGTGTCTATTGGCTCAACAGGGCCGACCTCTCTAAGTCATATTATTATTATTATTATTAATATTAACCAGATTAATTATCTTTTACATTTATTATTAATCACATTAAGGTGGGGCCGACCTATACCCTTTATATAACAATTAGGGTTACAAGAAGGTTTGACTCTTGAACAATATATATAGCAAAGGATTTGATACACCCATTAGTGCCCATCCACTAGGGGCACATCCATAGGGATGTTATATCTCTGGTTCACTGCATTACACAGAAGAACCAGATCTTCACACGTTCACCTGTGCTCATCCACAGGCATGTCCACTCTACAGATCTTCTTTCTCACTGCCTCACACATGAGAATCATCTGGAGTCTTCTCGTCAACTCTGCTGCTCAGAGGAGGATTATACATCATCTTCATTTCTGTTCACATGACGATGCACCCAACACTTTGGGACTTCACACGTTCACCTTGTGCTCAGCCAGATGCACATCTAACTCAACAGATCGCCTTTCCCACTGGATTATCATCTGGAGTTCTTCTCAACTCTCTGAATGGAGGAGGTCATCTCTATGTTCCTAGCTCTGTCTCAGGCAGGAACCACGTACCCTTCTTAGGGGCTTTTTCCCAGGTTTGTAAGCTAAGAGAAAGACTCACATAACTTCAATGATCCACATCTCACAGGTTTGTAAGTTGGAGAATGTCTCACATAGCTGCATTCATCAACACTCCCTCTTAGCTAGGGAGGCATTCTTTATAATGCCAAGTCTCACACAGATGTATTTTGAATTTTGTCTTGGCTGGAGTTATCGACACTCCCTCTCAACTAGGGAGCCATTCTTCACGAAGTTAATTTGGTGAAGATTTCTGCAATCTGCTCATGTGTAGGAAGGTACTGCATGTGTACGATTTTCCTCTTTATCATATCTCTGAGATAAGGATATTTCATCTCATCATATTTCAATCCATCAGGAAACATTGGGTTCTCAAGGGGATTTACTCACAGCTCTTGGTTATCATCATAGGATCCATCTCATGGTCAAGTAAATTTGTTAGAAGCTTGTGAAGCCACATTGCTTCGCACACTCGATGCTATATACTCTGCCTCTGTGGTACTCAAGGCCACAGAGTTTTGTTTCCTGCTGCATTGGGAAACCATGGAAAAATTCACGATAGAACATCAAACGAATGTGCTTTTTTGGTTCACTGTACTTTCTGCTCAATCTGAATCGGCATATCCTGCACACTCAAGTCCACACTGGAGGCATATCTCAGGCCATATCTCGTATATATCTCAATACATGTTTTGCTGTTGTCTAGTGAGTCTGTCTCGGTTGACTCATGAAATGACTAAGCACATTCACTGCATGGCATGAATCAAGTCTGGTGTTTACCAGATACATCGGTGATCCAACCAACCGTGGATCAGTCTCGTCTGAATCATCCTCAATCCTCTTCTTTAAATCCAGCATGGTGGATTTTGCATTCTGTCATATTGAACTTCTTTAATATTTTCACTGTATATTTTCCTTGACTCGTGAAAATCTCATCGGTCCTCTGTCATACTTCTTGTCCCAAGAAGTAGTGCATCATACTCAGATTCTTCATCTCGAATTCAAAAGTTAAGGATTACTTGTATCCAACAACAAGACTTTCTGAATAAGTCATCAGGATCAGGCTCTCGTCACCAACATTGTAATGATATAGGTTTGGATCAACAACACTCTTGCTGAAATCCAAACTCATCAAGAATCTATCTATTTGATATAGTTTCCAACTCATGGATGGTAGTACGGATGGAAGTGTATCGAGTTCACTGGATCAAGTGTCTCATCATAGACAACTCCCTCTATTTGTGAGAAACCTCTGGCTATAGATTTCGTTTTGTATTTCTCAACACTTCCATCAACTGTATGCTTGATCTTATAGATCCACTTGGAAGTTACCACTGACTTCCAGTGGGTTGTTCCTCTGAATGTACTGAGATCCCTCTGGATCCATGACTTTAGCAAAAAGTTCCATCCTCCTGCAATTTCCCTCATGACAATGATAACAAATAATATATATATATATATATATATATATATATACAAGTGCATACATGATGGTGCTGATATGATTTCTCCAATGTCACATGGCTGATCTTTGTCCTCTGACATCTTCATGAGGGAGGTATGTCACAGTGACACGTTTTTGTATCACCCACAATAAGTCTTCCTGGAATTGAGTTTGCTTGAATCATCAAGCTTTCCTCCCATTATGATTTTGCTCATTTTTGGATTCTTCACAAACCTTTGTCAACTTGGCTAGTAAACCTAACGGCTAGGCTAGGCTAGCACTTTCAGGTTTAGTTGGACTTATTTCTGCCAACAATAAGCCTTTGAAAGATAGGAGAACACTGGTGAGTTGAAGAGCTCCTTTAATGAGTTGCATAAACCTTAATTCTGAAATTTCTGCAGAAATTAGCGAAACCCTAAGGCCAAAATTTCAAAATGCTCGAAAATTCATTCTGAGAGTCTCTGGAGGTGCGCTAGAGAAGGCTGTACTCTCCCATGCCAAAATTTGCCTCAACGTCCAAGATTTAGGGGCTGAAACACTCAAAAGTAGAAGGCCGTACAGATCTGTAGAGGAGGAGGGATGACTGGCAAAAGCTTGTAGCTTGTGCAATGGGTTCTTCAAGACCTATGCTCTGATACCATGTTGATTTTTCAATAAGCTAGGTTAAGCATGAAGGTCATTCCATTTTAGCATTTAACTTAACCATAGACAATAATGTTGCAGCATCTAAGATCACAAGAAGAAACACCATGCACAAGAACACAAGAAGTATTTTGGGAAACCCTTCTCAACAAGGGAAGGAAGCCCAGCCAAATCCTTTGCTATATTCTTCAAGAGAAAGACCTTCACGACCAAGAAAGACCTAGCACACGGGAGAGTGCTCAAACTCTAGAAGACTAGAGCCCAAGAGAGGTGCACACTTTTCCCAAGTAAATGTACTTGCTGAAATTTCCAAACTCACGTAAAATATATGTTTCCACAATGGGGATTTTACCTTTACTTATACTAATCTAAACCTATCAACAAAAGTGTCTATTGGCTCAACAGGGCCGACCTCTCTAAGTCATATTATTATTATTAATAATATTATTCAGATTAATTATCTTTTACATTTATTATTAATCACATTAAGGTGGGGCTGACCTGTACCCTTTACATAACGATTAGGGTTACAGGCAGGTCTGACTCTTGAACAATATATATAGCAAAGGATCTGATACACCCACTAGTGCTCATCCACTAGGGGCACATCCAGAGGGATGTCATATCTCTGGTTCATTGCATTACACAGAAGAATCAGATCTTCTCACGTTCACCTGTGCTCATCCACATGCATGTCCACTCTACAGATCTTCTTTCTCACTGCCTCACACATGAGAATCATCTGGAGTCTTCTCGTCAACTCTGCTGCTCAGAGGAGTCTAATACATCATCTTCATTTCTGTTCACATGACGATGCACCTAACACTTTGGGATTTCACACGTTCACCTTGTGCTTAGCCACAGGCACGTCTAATTCAACAGATCACCTTTCCCACTGGATAATCATCTGGAGTTCTTCTCAACTCTCTGAATGGTGGAGGTAATCTCTACGTTACTAGCTTTGTCTTAGGCAGGAACCACGTACCCTTCTTAGGGGATTCCTCTCAGGTTTGTAAGCTGAGAGAAAGACTCACATAGCTGCAATGATCCACATCTCACAGGTTTGTAAGCTGGAGAATGTCTCACATAGTTGCATTCATCAACAATGTGGCAGTAGGTGGAGGCGCCATGTGTATGGAATGTGGCAATGTGTCTAGATACAAATCTTAGGTGCCCTAATTTCAAGGAAGCCCTAGGCACCTTGAGGGATAAAATTAGCAATGGCCTAAAATATAGCTTCATGCATTCAGTTCTATTTTCAAGTGGACAACTCATCAACTATTCTTGGTAAAGAGAGGGTAACTTTCTTGCATGAGGAGGATGTTATTATTAGACAACCAGTTTATTTTGGGAAGGTTCACTTATCTTGAGTAAAGTAAACATTGCATGGACCTTGCATGAGCTTAGCTAATTTTTGATAGGGAGATTTTGCATGAGTAAGTGATATTCTAGTACAACCAGTCTTCAGATAGACTTTACTTTATCTCTAGTCCAGTCAACACTGCATGGAGGGCGCATGAGATTGTCTAAACATGCAACAGGGAGATTTCACTTCATCTTTAGTTGAGTTCAGTTAAGTCAACACAACATGGAGTGATAGGAAGGGCGCATGAGTTTGGTATAAAATTAGACAAAGCAACTTCACTCTATTTTGGGTTTTCTCATTTTAATGTGAGTTAAACATGGCACATGGAGGAGGTTGAGGAAAGGCACATGGCTGGAATATCTTTGGAGGGACTTAGGCACCTTCCTTAGTCCTACAAGAAATCATAAAGGAAGGGTGAACGCTCATTGTTTGATAGAATTTTGGAGTGAGTAATTAGTAGCATTTCTCTTTCATATGCTTCTCTTCTATACTTGACTCTTGTACTCTATGGATCTATATCATTGTGATCGATTTTGTACTCAGTCTCTATGGTGCAACCAATGTATATTGATGCAATAATATCTCTTTGTGCAGCGGTGTAGGTGGTTTCTTTTGCCTCTAATTTGGTTGAATTTGTCATTTAGAGGGCATATTCCTTCTTATTTTCCTTTCATACTTAGCCATTGCAAACTAAAATTCTCTCATGTATTTTAATTATCAAATTTCTGCGTTCTTTGCTTGCTTAATTGCAGCCAAGGGCCGTTATTTGTGTGCTGATTTATTATACCAATACACAGATTTCTAAGTGATTTTTCAGTACACGAACACTAGGGATGAACCCCTGTGATTGGAAAAGCACCAATCCAAATAGAGAAACAGTTAGCTAGTGATCTAGGGATGATTGTTTAGTAGTTATCACTTGAATTTTCCTTGCTGCAGGTTTTGGAATCATTGCTGTCCCATAGTGTAGATTTGAGTGATAACACTCTCGCATTGCATCATCCAACTCCCATGTTACTTCTTCAGGGTTTTAGTGTGTCCATTGGACCTTTACCTACCCTATGATTATGTTTTTGAGCACAGTGACCTTCTTGTCCAATATACATAGTAGATGTACTTGGAAGTCTCGTTCCGGTTCCACTTGAATCAAAGCCTAGTTAATGACATAGTTAGGATCATGCACGTATTTTTCAACAAGGACACGTGAAACACTATGAGTTTTTATGGTAGGAGGTAGTGCAAGCATGTGTGCAATAGGTCTTATCCTATCGAAGATCTCAAATGGACCACAATATCTAGCTGTTGTAAAGCCCTCCGCGACACCCATCGAGCGCACACACTTCTTGGTTAGACTCGGTGACAAGTTGGTCCAGAGAACAAAAAGGCTATGCAATCGGTTGGGCGGATGAAGTTATATAGGCGTGGACAGGAGCACCTTCAACGCATGATGGTGACATGCAGATCCAAAGGGGCACGTGCCTCACTTGCCTTGTGACGGATGATGAGGACTTGGGTTGCGTTTGGGCAAGGAGGGGGCGACTTGGGCGCATGTCTAAGGAGTGGACCTGCCTACCCTTGGTAGCACGAGTGCGTTGGAGAGGTTGGATGACGCCATTGACACACCCACAAAGTGACACATCGTTTGGTTCAAGGAAACACATAAGGCAAGGGTCACCAAGAGGTTGGGGTGCCTCGGCATGAGGAGTGCGCCTAAGGATGGGATGCACCGGTCTAAAAGGATGCAAAGGTTCAATGAACGCACGGGCTCATGGGTGTACTGGTTTGCAAAGGGGTACATCGGTTCAATGGGCAAGCTGATTCATGAGGGGACGCGACACCCAAAGGACGTGACGGTTCGCAATGGGGACGGTTGAAGTCCATATAAGAACACAAGGGTACACAAGAAAAGAAGGCATGAACATAAGGCATAGAGACAAGGAGTCAAGAAACCAACGCAGAGTTTAGTGTGAGGAAGGCAGAACGAGGAGGCAGAGTTTCTAAGGCATGGAAGACAAGTAACCGAGAGTGGGAGCACATGTGAAGTTTGGTGAAGTCTTATCGTAGGTCTCGAGAGGCATGCTATGAGACAGATCCAAAGTCTGTGTTAGCTTGGTGAAGTCTTGCAACAGAGAAGGGGCGATGAGTCTATGGTGGGTGCACGTTTGGGGCGCACCACAGAGGTTGTGAAAGTTGTTGCAATGGACGAGTTTTGGTGGGGCGAATCTGTGTATGAGTTGGTGAGGTGAGGCGAGTCATGGGACTCTGGACAAGTTGCAAACCGAGCTAATAGTGCTTGTTACCCCACATGCCTAGGGGTAATTGGAGGAGATCAAGTCTCATGGCCCACAATGGAGATAGATCCTGTTGATGATGATGATCAACATGTCCACCCATGGCAGCCCAACAACTCCCCTCAGATTGTTTATTCTACTTTGGATCAACCAAGCTCATCACATCCAGTCAACACAATGTTTGGGAGATGACCTCTTCTTTTCTTTCCTGCTTCCCCAGGACATATCCCTCTACTTGGGCCTTTTCTTTCACTGTTTTGGTTGGCACACCTAATAGGGTCTGATGATGGTCCTCCCATATTCAAACTTGCCAACTTACATAAAGTCTTGAGCTAATGTGAAATTTGAAGGGGATACTTGATGTGAATTGTTTATGTGGCTTATATCTTAAGTAACAACTTACTTTGTATGATCTGAGTACTTTTATATCTTGTGAACATTGGCTTTACTTGTTTTCATGCTTTGTTTTGATTTGGATGCACCTGACATGTTCGCTTGAAGGATGTCCCATGATTTCACCCAACACATTATGCCTTTATTGTAGGATATGGCATGTGTGATTAAGAGCATTGAGCCATTAGATGGCTTGACACACTCAGATGCAGACGTTCACATCTTTTGGACTTTGGATGATGAACATATGGGCTTGTAGTTGCTAGATATGGTTATAGTGGCACAAAGATGGGTAGAAAGCTCACACCCTAGGCTCTACACCCCAAAGACTATCATGCATTGGATGCAGGACGTTGCACTGGTAGATGGTTGGATGACGTGCAAAGATGACACAAACCCTCCTCCACCTTGGACGTTGGGCCTTTGGATGATGATGTCATTTTAGGGTTTGATGGAGACGCTGGGGTTTGTTGCCACTTGGACACCACATTATGTGACAAGGCACTTGGTGATGGTTTTCACCCTGCTTGCACTCCTTGACGATGACACATGGCCTTTGTAGGCCTTCTCCATGCCTTTGAAGGCTTGACGTCACCACACTTGTGACCATACTATGTATTATTTTCATGTTTTGACATTTGTAGAGGCTATTTTGAGGGGTCGGCCCCACTTCTAGCATATGTTGTTGACATTTTACTCAATTATGTGGACAAAAGTGATAGGGTTACCTTATATAAATAAGGCTAGCACTCATTTCATTTTTTCATCATCACATCTCCACACACTTGTGAAGGAGAGCTCTTGAAAAGTTTCTCTCTACTCTCTTGGTCTTCTTGGATCTAGTGCGCACCTTCGGAGAATGATTGTTTGTGGATGCTTTTCATTTCTTGGATCATAACTTGTTATAACTAGGGTTTTTGTTGGCATAGCGACTTAGATAAGTAAGTTATTTCTTTAAGTTGATGTGTTTGCTCATGATATAATGTGATAATTGCCATCTTATGGCATGTTACTTTGTTATAGTAAAACCCTAGGAAGGAGACATAAGGTTTTCACTCCTTCAATACCTTTGTTTGTCCAAGTTTTGGTGAGAGCATTAAGAGACCTAGTCTCTTGCTAGGATTCAAAGACCTAAGGCCTAAGAGACTTTGCACCTTAGGGTTTTGATCTTAGTCTATTTTGATCCTTGAACTAGATCATCAAGGAGGAAAAACAACACCTAAGGCCCAAGAGACTTTGCACCCTAGGAATTGTTTTCTCTAATAGGTTTTAGTCCTAAGGCCCAAGAGACTTTGCACCTTAGGGTTTAAAACCTCATTCTTCTTGACTATCTAATTCTTTCTTCAAAGTGTTGCATGCTTGACTCCGTAGCCCTATAAAGTAAAACGACACTAGTCTTTATCTCTCTTGGTGGTGAAAAATACTCTTAGAATTATTACTCTCTCTCTCAAAGCAATTTGACTAACTTAACTAACTCTAACCCTAGCAAACAAATGGAATTTATTGCTGTTGTTATAAATGTTTGCTATAATGGTGTAGCATTGTCTATGGTGAAACGACCACAATATTCTAACAAGTTATGGGCCCAAACCACCTTCGGAACAGTGTAACAACTGTAAGGTAGATCCACAGCTCTCCGTCAAACTCGTTGTAGCACAATTGCAGTTGTAGCTAGGGTTTCTGATCTTGCAGGAGCAACAAACCCTAACTTGATTGTTCGGGCACTTTAAGTGAAGCGTTTGGCATAATTCTTGGATATGCTAGTGTGCCCTAACCCAACGCATCTCTTGGTGCCCTCAAGCATTAAAAAACATCGAAGTTGAATTTTTGGGTCAAAGTCAAGGTTTGACTGGTCAAAGTCAAAACACTGGTCAAGGTGAAAGTCAAAGACAATCATGACTTCCTCCATGAAATCAGAGTGACGCAACAAAAGCATGGTCTCTTGGTAGAGCATGGAAGACAAGGATTGACATCATCCTTGGAAAGAACAAAGGGCAAAATTATGGAACCACATATTGAAGAGCAGGCGTCAAAGGATGAAGAGTTTGATTTTTGGAGCTTCCAAGCACATGAATGTGGAGTAGGAGAAACAATAAAAAGAAGCTACTGCAGATCTGAATCTTTGGAAAGAGAAGGGATCTTTGTCCAAGAAACGATCGTAGAGCCAGAAAGATCTCGGATCTAATACATTCAGAGGAACATCACACTCTCTAGGTTGGAAAGAATACTTTTCTTAAAAGACTTGAGCGAAACAATAGCCAGACTCCAGGTTTGCATATCAGGTTTGATATTTTTATTATTGCTGCTTAAGTGAGTATTGCAATCCTTAAGATTTTATTAATGCTAGGAACAAATGAATACTTAGTAGCATGTACTATTAATATAATTGCGTATTGTACTTAATTGCAATATGAACTAGTATCTCCTCTAGGAGATATTTCTTGTTCTTATTCTTAGGCATGACACCTTGGTAATGCTATAATGAATTACCATGAAATTGATATGTTCTTATATAAAATGCTATTTTATTGGAAATACTTTTTCTCTTGTACCTATTTCGGGTAGGTTATCCTACGTACTCCAGGAAGGTTACCACAAAAAAGCAAGACTTGAAAGGACTCAGAGGGAGTCAAACTTTAGAGGGAGTCAATGATCAGGAAGAAGCAAGGTTTCGTGACACTTTGCAGGATGCATAGGGGCATGCAGTAGATGGATGTGTGGTTTGAGGATTCTTTCAGTTAGAGGGAGTTGATGGTAGAATTTGAAAAGAAGGATCTTATAGGCCTTCATGCCGAGTTGTAGGCTTCGTGCTGAGTTGTAGGCTTCGTGTCGAGTTGTGAGCCTTTGTGTCGAGTAGTAGGCTTCGTGCCAAGTTGTAGGCTTTCGTGTTGAGTTGTGCCGAGTTGTAGGCTTCGTGCTGAGTTGTAGGCTTCGTGTCGAGTTGTGAGCCTTTGTGTCGAGTAGTAGGCTTCGTGCCAAGTTGTAGGCTTTCGTGTTGAGTTGTAGGCCTTCGTGCCGAGTTCTAGGCCTTTGTGCCGAGTTGTAGGCTTCATGCCGAGTTGTATGTTTTATGCCGAGTTGTAGGCTACTCCAGTGAGATGCTCTGGTATGCCGAGTTGTTGCTACACCAGTGAGACAGTTTGGTACGCTAATGGTGTAGTCAAGAACCTGCATGGTTGTGATGGTGTTGCTCATAATATGATTTGGGTTATCATGAGATAGCCTGTGTAGCTCTGGTGATGCTACCGGTCCCTGGAAGACCATGTAGGTGTTTCCCATGCCATGTGAGATGGATGGATAATGATGATACTCACGACATGGGTGTGATGATAGTAATGATGATACTCACGACATGGGTGTGATGATAGTAATGATGATACTCATGACGTGGGTGTAGCCATGGATGAGCACGCCATGCGGGTGTAGCCTGTTAAGATTTGGGTACCTTGGAAAGTGGTCCCCTTGTGTTTGCGAGTTTCTAAACATATGAGGGAAGTACTTTGTACCTTGTACTATGTAGTATGTACTTTATGTCTAATTTCACTTTGACTAAGGAGATTTAAGTCAAAAGTGAAATTTGGTCGTTTTAGCCTAAAGTGACAATTAATTCACAAAGTGGGTGAATTAATAGACATCAAGTGAAAACTATGGAAACTTAAGTAAAGTGGGTTTTGAGTTGAGATTTAGTTGAGATGATCTCAACCATTGATTAGGGATGAGATGAGATGATCTCATCCACCCAATTCTTAGGTTTCCTTATGCATCCTAAAGGAGTGCAAGAGGCCATTCACTCATTTGTGCACTCCAAGAGTTTGAGAGAGAGCAAGAGGATGAGGTTTTAGGCACTGGGAGAGGAAAGCTTGGGCGCCTCCTTGCATGGAGAGAGTCAGCAGGCTTAGTGCCCAGTTTATTTAGTGGGGAGCTTCTAGATCTGAGGAGGGCGCACTTGAGGAAGAGGGCACATCAGCAGTAGGGTGGTCTTAGATTTGTCAGATTGCAGTGAGGTCTGTTTCAGAGGGAGGCTACTCATCAGTATCAGAGTACTGTGGAGGGGTTTTCAGATCAGAGCTTCCAGTTGGCATCTGGCTTCATTTCAGTGGTCTTGGCAACATTTTTGAGGGGCACACCATCCTAGGGCGCACCTGCTTTGTTTGGACTTGTGTTTCAGCTTGGATCAAGATGCTATTGTATCAGGTTTATCTATATTTTGTACTTGTTGTATTCCACCATCTATTTTCCTCATATATAGACATATATTCCAAACTGGTTTTCCCTGGGGGTTTTTTATCTAGGGTTGACCAAAAATACCTGTGTACAATTTCATGTGCATTAGAGTGTAGAACTGCTTTATTTTCAGTTGTAAATATCTCTAGGTGTGTTAGATTTATTTTAGTATGCATGTGCTAACCCTTGGTGACTAAAAATACATGCTAGAGGACCTAAAATTTAGAATGTAACCGTAACAAATCAACAAGAAGTTCCTGAACTGTTGAAACTTAGAGCCAACTTGAGGTCAAAGACAGACCTAGTTGGCAGCCTGATAGGACTTGGAAAATCTTCATGGTGTCAGAGCTGAGGTGGTTGATTTTTTAGTATTTTGGACAACATATGAGTGGGCTGTTAGAGACATCTTCTTGGCAGATTTTGTGGACAACCATTGACAGTTTTTAGTGGCTGCTTGTGGGCAGAATTTTGTAGAAGATTGTAGAGTAGTTTGTGCACGGTTTGGACAACCTCTTTTCACACCTACGGTGACAGGAGTGAGGCTGTGTTTAACGACCTCTTTTCACACCTATATTGCTAGGAGTGAGGTCAGAGTTCGCTTGCCTCTTTTCACACCTGTGTTGACAGGAGTGAGGCAACATTCCTTTGTAGTTTGAGCATCAGTTGGAGTGCAGTTTGGCAGTATCTCTGATGCATGTGGAGGACAGGCTAGCTGGGGCTAGCAATTGGTCGCCTTGGAAGGCGAGGATAGTCTGTCTTAGAGGACCTCGAACTATGGGACATAGTTGAGGCGCTTGTTCCTATTGTTCCTGTTACTGCTCCCATCTTGGTGGCAGAGTTCAGGAAGAGGAACAACAAGGCAAAGAGGACCATTTGTGATGCAGTGAGGGATCATATCATTCCCCACTTGACTGGGAAGACTTATGCATATGAGATGTGGGCATCTCTATGCAAGTTGTATGAGAGCTCTAATGAGGACCGAAAGTTGGTTCTTCATGATCGACTGAGGGGCATTCGCATGCTCGACGATGAGTCGGGTACTTCTTTCCTTTGTAGATACACCCAGATCAGAGACGAGCTTGGAGCCATCGGAGAGGTGGTGAACCCCAACTCTATGGTGAAGATGGCTTTGAACAACTTTATCAAACCTTGGGGTCCATTCGTTCACGGCATTGTTGCCAGGGAGGTTATGCCTACATGGGAGAGGATGTGGGATGACTTCATCCATGAGGAGACTAGACTTGTAGCAGAGGCCTTTGGACAACAACAACAACAATAACAATAGTCAGGCCAGGGTGATGAGGACCTTGCTCTTTGGACAAAGGGAAAGAAGAAGATCGGTCGGGGAGGTCGACAAGGTCCCAAGTTTGGGGCCCCACCACAAGGAGGAGAGAGCAGCAATGTGATGAAGAGAGACATGAGCATAGTGAGATGCTTTTCTTGTGGAGATATGGGTCACTATGCAGGACAGTGTCCCAAGAAGAAGAAGAAGCAACATGATATTTCAACAGCAACAATAGATTAGCTTGAGTTCGATGAGCAATTTGCGAGAGAATGTGCATTTGTGACTACTTTGTCTACTGTTACGCCATTCCTTTACTTTTCAAGTAATTTCATTTCATGTGAATAATTATTTTTCAAAGTATCTTTCATTTCAAGTACTCTTTATTCATTTGAACATAATTCTTTAGAGTATAAAGTTGTCTTTCAATTCATTGTGTAGATATCTTGTAAATTTGTAGAAATATCTTGCTTTGTGTATATTGGAATAATTGAAATTGGATAATATTTAGACACTGATCTAGTTTTTGTTTTGTTATATAAAAGGTTTGCTTGTCATCAAAATATTGCATCTGCACGATTGCTTGTCATTGGACTGGGTCTCCCTAATCATTAAATCAATTAACTCCTAGAACTTCAATAAAAACTTCACATAGTTTAATGGGGTCTACCCCCCTTGGCTTCTCTAGGAGTGAGCCTAGACGGAAGGAGTCTAGATCAAGGTGACAGTGGGTCTAGACTTAGGTTTGTGCCTCCAAGGACACACCAAGTGGGTTGGAGACTTCTCCACGATTGTAGGTGTGTATTAGGACAACAACACAACTTTAGAGTGATTGGAGGTCAAATGTTTCATTGATGGGACTATTTTGATCATGCATAGATGCCATCCCCATCCACTACCTGTTGCCGTCCTTATACACACTTGCAAACGTGAGCTTGAGTTCGGCTCACTTAGTGTGTCCTTGGAGGCACAATACCTAGGTTCACAGCCCACGCTGTCACTTTGACCGGAACCTCTTCTGTCTAGGCTTACTCCTAGGGAAGCCAAAGGGGGTAGTCCTTAGTTACTAGATGAATTAAGTTAGGTTCTAGGAGTTAATTTTAATTGGTTAAGGTTAGAGGGGATTCTAATCCTAAGATGCTAAGGCAACCATGCAATATGCA